>JABSMR010106951.1:0-12195 GCA_018902295.1 Dusona sp. PSUC_FEM 10030013 | reverse complement strand
CATGTTCACAAAATTTCCAAATATCATTTTAATATTCAATGTTGTGTATATTCAATTCCACATATGTAACTGAAATTTATGTTCGTATTTTAATTTTGGTACACGAATGCAATAATTTTCATTTCATACCCCTAGTTTGTAAATTTCATTTGCCGTTGTATTGTAAATTTCATATCTTTTTTAACAGTGCATTTTAAAGAATTTTTTTTTCCATTTGTGTCTTCGTGAGTTTATTGCTACCGAAATATAATTGAGTTTATGTAATCTCGAATTAATTTTGGTATTGTTTGTAGTCGAAAACGGCGCGCAATGATGCTCGGGTCATGGGATGATTCCCCCAATTGATCGATGGGCATAAATGTGCACGCTTATCCATCACGATCAGAAGAGACAAATTTTCGATGATTTTCGGCCTCTTTCGTTCCAAGGTCCTCAACCTGATCACATCTGTGATTTTCCGCTCCATGAAATCTCTTTGAAAGGATGTCAATTAACATCTAGGATATCGGACTGGCTAGCCGAGTCTTCTCTATGGACGAACTGGGAGTTGCAACGAGGACCTCGAGCATTTGAAAGAGCCGACGAGGGACCAATACTCAAAGATGAGTGCATTCGTATTTTTGTACAATTTATTTCCATTTTCGCTGTCCTTGGCATTTAAATTTCTAAATTTTTATTATGTATTTATTAATTTTATATCGTCACGTATGGTTGTGTGAAATGTGCGCGTGTATGTCTGATGTATAAAGCGTTGTATGTGAAACCGAGCGAATTTAATTATCTAAATAATAACGGGAATTATATTCCAATTGATCTTTCAATTAAAATAAACCATTATATGTTATTATTCGAATCGATCTTTTTAAAAATAATTTTTATGATCAAATAAAGTGAAAAGAATATGAAGAAAATAATCAAAATATTACATTTTCAAAAACTTTGCTTCTCTTTGCATTTTGTGTTTTAATAATTCACGTAACAATTTAGTTTGAAGCAGGGTTCTGAATCTTACGATACTTAATAATCTCCAGGTAATTAAGATTGAAAATAATGTTGTTGATAGATGATTGAATGTGTAGTAACGAGGGCTCTGCTGAAATGGTCAAAAAAGGAGGATCAAAGTGCTGAGTAATCAGAGAAATTGTCGATCGTTAATAGGAGCTCATCATGCGGTATATTATTGCGTACATGATCCTCCTTTACTTCCTCAACTACAACTCGTGTCTCCTCCTCCACTAATGCGTTTGTATATATGTGTATGTGAGTGTGTATCTTTCCTTCAAACTAATAACTGCCAATTGTCGGCATATCGCGCATCGCAGTAATTGGTGGAATAAATTGAAAAATTAGCAGGACGCGCGCGAGCGCGGAGAAGCGAGACAGGGAGCTGATATGTCTCGACGAGTGCGAGTGTTCGCGCGCACGATCGGGACAGTTCCACAGATGACTCAGAGACTCTGAGAGACACCAAACGCGTAAACGTATCGAAGAAAAGAGTGAGAAGCAGATACTTGCACTTACAAAGACACACACACACATACGCAGATCGACACAGAGTTTGGCCCCTTGGTCGGCAGAACATTCGTCGGTGCCAATAATAGCCGGAATGTCAAACGGTCGGTATTCGGTCCGAGTCCTTAATTCCTTCGTAAATTGCAAACGGTTTCTCATCGTCTTTGTCGTTCTCGCGGCTTTTCGTGTGTTCACTCTTTCCCCGTTGGCCAACGAGACCGGTACGCGAATTCTCCACGCGTCGACGAGGAACCGCGGCTTATATGCCTGTCCCCGCGTGTACGAAAACTCCGCGTGAGAACAAACCGAATCCTCGATCACTGGGGGTTTCTCTGCCTTTTACGCACCTACAATTTCGATGTCCTCTCGATAATCCAAGGCGGTTCACTGTACAGAAATATCCTTTAGTTCTTTTTAGTTCTATGATCAAGCATGGTACGTGGTTATAATGAAAACAAAATGTTAATAATCGAACATTAATGTTTATTCTTTATAATACTTCTGTAATTTTATAATGGCTCAAATTATATGCAGCAATTAAATCGAATAACTTCAATGACTTGGACATTTCCAAATAAATGGAGTTTCTCTCTCAAGGTCTAATTGAGAATTGCTTCGGTTATTTGGAACAATTCCAAGATAGAACTTTCCGTGTTGCAAGGTACTTGCCGTTGATGTTCGAAATTTGTGGATTTTTAAAACGGGTCGTCCAGATACCAATACTCGAACCTTCTCGAGTTTCGTCGAGGAAATTTTTCGTCCGCAGAGGAAGCTAATGCAAACTTAAGAAGAAGGAAAGAGAGGGGTCGAAAAAAAATTAGACATTTGTCGAGAAAGAAAGAGTAACGCACCCGTCCAGTAAAGAGCATGTATGCGATGACACAGAGCACTGGCGCACGTGCGTTTTCACCGAGTACTCGAGCATAAATAATGCAAGAAACGGACAAAGATGCCGCCCTCACAACCATTTGTTTAAATTAAAATCACCGACTCTTGTCCTCGGCGAGGGTGTCCGTGTGTGTTATTTCGTGGTCTGTGCTCTCTCATTCGGTCTCTCTTCCACATTCTCTCGTTTCTTCGTCCACCTCTCTTGTCTTGATTCTTTTATTATAATTGTTAATGGCTACAAGGATCCAAGTTGCCTAATACAGATATACTTGTGTACAAAAATAGACTAGTGTCGTTTTACTTTGTGGACAGCATAAACTCAGAGTACGAACAAATTTTTCAACGTATTTAAAACCACTTTTTGAATAATGGTCAATACATAAAATCAAACGAGTCTACAGAATGAAAAAGATTGAGAGGTTCAATTGAAACAATAAAAAGTTAAAAATGTGCGAATCCTTATGAATTTATCGCATGACGTGCTTCCCGATTCTTTTTCTGTTTGTAAGAAAACGTTTAATTAGCAAGGGCTATAAAAATCTATATGGTGATACGTATTTAAGAAAAATACAACAGAGCTTGGGGGACGTCATCAGAAACATTTGTGGCTCTCGGAGCCTGGCAGAACCCGTCTATAGTTGAAAAGTCGTAAAATCGTGAAATCTCAGAGAATCTATATATGTTTCACTGAATAAGGCTTCTTGGCAGTTAAAGAAATCTGTGGAACGAAGGGTGAAGGGGGAGAGGGGTTATACAGAAAAGCCTGTGAACGACTCGTGGAGTTTGTCGATAAAAAAAAGATCGGTATCGGGGAAGTTCATCGATTCTGTCCGAGTATGGGTCTCACACATATATATATGTATGTATGTGTATATTTTGTGTCTGGTACATTGGTTGGGACGGTATTCCTGGCATTCGAGATGACTCTATTTCGGGTGTCGTCTAACCCGTATAGTGTGAGCTTGACCGGCCCGAATTCAACTCGCTGCTTTCGTGCGATCCCTCTGACTCTCTGCCTCTCTCTCTTTTTCTCACTTGCTCTTCCGCTTATTCCGGAGCCGATGCTGCCGTGGTTGCGTGGCTGGCCTCATCTTTATGTTACCAGATCCTCGGTAAATCTGACGGGCTTTGAGAGGGCCCAGGGACCGACGAAAATATTAAGTTGCATCGGGTGGCTATATGACAAAACGCTTTGGCTTTCCGTGCTCGCACTTTCATTTTCTTTTCTTTTATTTCACAGCGTCCACAGAATCATATATACATGCGTGTACACACATGCACGAGTATTCCCTCACACACATACACGTATATAAGAACATTGATGCACATAATACTAACTATGTCTCAAGAAGAGATTGCCAAAAGAAAGTCCGGACCTTCGAATTATCTTCTCGTGTCTTTTCCCCCTCTTTTTCACCCATATCCTGCGGATTTGGTTTCGAGACGTTGACTTATGATCCCGATAAAACCTAACGCCTCACACGAACGGCACAAGAATTTCATTCCACTATCCGCGTGCTCAGCTGAAGGATACAACTAATAATTTGGATTAGAGAGGAGTGAGAAAAGCAACGAAATTCAACTTACGACAAAGTCTGCGTGAAGAACGCACCGTATCTTTAATTCGCAAAAGCTAGCCGTGACCCTTCTATACACTCTTAAATTTCTCGTTCCAGACCTTTCATTTTTTCAACGCACTATCCACCGACCCATCGTATTTTAATTCGAAATTGTTACAAGGCAGGGGAATACTTGGTTACATTGGGACGTAGAAGCGAGACGAGTACTCGTAATGATCGTGTTTTCTTGTGTTATCTTCGATCATTGTGAACGTTCACAACCTGGGTGCTAATGACGAGTCGCGGTTTCTCCCAGTATCCGATTGAAGCGATATAATCGCTACTCCCGATTTCTTGCCTCTCAAATTTATACTGATTGTTTCATTTTTTTTCATTCCTTTCAGTATCTTTATTCATTGAATTTATAGTATGAGTATGAATCAGCTCCAAAACAAGGTGCCCGTCCAAAAGGAATGAAACCCGCATTTGTTTTTTGATTCAAAAACTTTTGTATTCCTTTGATTAATGAACTGATAAGACTAGTTGTATTTCCAACAGTCAGGGATGTCGTGCGATTTAAAAACATCGCCACGAGTTATATTTCAAGTCGTTTCAACAGTTAAGTAAAAATAACATTTTTTTTCTAGAACAATCATACTCAATCAGCTCACCGTAAATCTATTCAAAATGGTTCCATACATTTTTTTTGTTCTTAAATATTTGTTCAGTTTGCTGCATCGAATACCGATTTATTCTAGAACTTGACCAGCGCTGTCCTCTACATCCATCGTAAAAACGTGACCAGACTCTTAAAATTGTAAAATAAAAGAATACAAAAAATGATGTGGAGTTCCAAGGTAGTAGTCGTTTGACAAGATGCATGTTTAGGTGCATCAAGTTCCGATCCTCTCGTCCACTATGAGGGCAGCAATAAATTTCTATTCCACCGAACGTGGTGTGTGTTGTGTTTCATTGCACGAGAATATCGGGATCCTTTCCAACGAACGGAATCCTCCGCTGACCCGTGGTGAATGGAGGGGAGACACCGATCGTGTAGCGAACGGGAAAAGTCCTCACGGTAAGTGATAGATAGATCAGCGAATTCTCGAGAGACCGAGAGAGAGGAAGAGGGAGAGAGAGAGAGAGAGGGAGAAAGAGAGAGCGAGAGAGAGAGAGAGAGAGGGAGAGCGAAATAGAAGAATAAAGATGCAGAGAGGGAAAGAGAAATCTGGAAAGCCTAGCACGATCATCCTATCCGGCTATCCGATCGCAAGAAACCGTCAACGTCGACAGCTCTCTGGAAAGTTTCCGTGCTCTAGGGCGCGACGTGTCCTGTAAATGGACCATCACTATATTTTCCCTTTGCCTTCGGTCTCTTTCCTCTCGCTTCTTTGCTTGACACGTTTCCATTTTTATGTCTTCTTGGTCCTTTGTCTTCGGCGTTTCGTAAATATATGACTTTGAGAGCGAAATGGTTCGCATCCAGGTCTAATCCAAAAGTGAAACTAGGCTGGGTCTGTAAATCGTTTTCCAAACGTATGTTATTGAATTTATCTGTATACGAAGTGCACATTTATATTATCGTGAGATAAGAATTTCGGAGGTGAAGAGTAGCTGGAGTGAAGAGCAAGAGAACGACAGGAGAGAACGGGGAGACGATCGGTAAAGTGCCAAATCAGTGGCGGCTTACTGCTGTTGGAATGAGTCGTGCGAAGTTTCAGGTTAGAATAGAGAGATCTGATGATCTTGCACCGGTCGGTGGATCAGGGAGATACAGCCACTGAGATCGGCAGAGATTACGAGGAAGCAGGGCGTAATGTCCAAACAGTTGCTCGTCAACGACCAAGTAACGGTCCGGACACGAGCAATCCGGTGTTTCGTATACATGCACATATACATATATACTTTCTTACCTCTTTTACATCTCTCTCGCTCCTCAGATCACCCTCGTATAGACTATAATGCGGGTGTCTGAGAGTTCTCCACGATCGAACTTAGTTCCTCCATATATACTATCGAATTCCTCGAACTTCTTCCCGAAGGTCGAAATCATTTCGAAATTTTATGACTCGACCGTACGTGACTCTCGTAAAATGGGGGTGTGAGGCATGGTCCGGGATCCTCTCTATCATACTATCAAGAAAACTACATCAGAAGCGATAAAAGTGATCAGTTGAGGCAACATGTATACACGAAAATCTGATCAAGCGCCGATATAATTTAGTTGGGATATATCTAAGGCATATTAGAGAGAGAGAGAGAAAGAGAGAGAGACAGAAAGAGAGAGAGTGAGAGAGAGAGAGAGAGAGAGAGAGAGTAGAAAAACCGAATTCCATATTATTCCTACACTTTGGTGATAACCAAGACACGCTGGTCATCTGAAATAGCTTGATCGGGAGCCTGGGTCACTTAACCCAACAACATAGCTTCTATCGTATTACGTCAGCGTTGAACAATTGCTAGAGGATTATCATTCATTTAATTACGTTTTTCGAGTCGATTGTACACTTGCTCATACGTTGCCTGTTTATATTAATCAGCGATGATAAAAAATGGTTCACTGATTTTCATATGATAGATAAGTGGTAAGTGATTGGTATACGTCTATGTACCATGAATCTGAGAACTCATGAACAATTTCCTTTCTCTCTCTTTAACCCTTTCTTTTCTTGGTATACCAATGAAACCAACGTGCTACAACCTATTGACGGGATAGTTGAATCTGCAGCTCAATTATGTGTGAGGATGCGTATAAACTTATTTCTTCCGCAAAACGTTTCTCATCTAGGAGAAGATTTGCCGTCGTGACGATGAGGGATGAAACGCGAGAAAGATGCAAAAGTCCATGTACCTAAAGTAGCAAAAGATACAAGGAGTGATACAAGCACGATGTAACGGGGAAATGAAAGGAGAAAAAGGAGAGAACATTACTACATGAGTAGCAAGTGAAGAGGCCGAGTAAAACGGCGGAGGGGATGAGAGCTAAACATTCTACGAAACAAGGAAAAATGCGACTTGTGCCGAGGCAACGCAACCGCAACATTTTTGTCCTTACAAAATTATGTATTCCGCAGGCCTTCGTCATATCTCTCAAAGCATAACAAGTTTTCTCGGTGTGTATGTGTGCACGAGTGAACGTGTGTTTCAAGCGCACTACGGATCGTCCTTTTTCCTCATCTCGAAGCTACGTTAGCAAAGCCCTCAGCACCCGTCCTCTTTCATGTATTCCCATGCAGTCTCACTTTTCTCTGTTTCTTCGTTCAACGTTGAAAAAAAGATCCATACACAAAGACTTACACATGGTAAGCACAGCATCCCTTTCCATCGTGCTTCCAAGCGAGCGTACCCAAGCGTTGCAGCCAAGAGCAGCTTCCTGAGATCTTGCAGAGCATTGTGTGCCGACCATCCGTTTGTGGCTGTGACCGGCGTCGAGACTGGAACCTTCACATATATGTCGAATGTACCATACAAGCTACGAGACTAAGCGGCTACTGAAATCAAATTACGCAAGACCTGGCATTCAATTCCGAAGGGTAGTCTCTTTCCCGGTCGCTGCTTGTAAAAGTTGAGCTCCCAAGGATGAAAAAAGGATAGTATATACATGACATGGTGAAGCACAGGCCAGTGTTCTCGATACGTACATTCGTTAGCCCTGCCTGAAACCTCCATATCCAAAATCATGACCCTCTTGTGGCGTTCGGCCTTAGCTCATCCAAGTTGAGAACGATGCTGCTTGCACGGGTCCGAAAGAAATTTCCATAAACCGCCCATCTTCGGTGTATGTTCACTCCCAACTCTCTTCTGCAACTGTCCAGCTTCCTCTTCGTGTTTCTCTTCCAATTCCCTTTGACTCCGTTACTCTCTCTTTCCTTCATCTTGACTTTTTCTTTTTTCTCGTGTATATTCGTTTTTCTTTAGTTCGTTTCGCCCCTTTTTGCTTCTCGCCAGCAGTCCCTGTCTGTTCCTTTATTTTTTTTCATTGTTTCTTTCTCTTTGTTCCTTTCTCTATCACTCCTTTGGAACAGTGGGATCGTCCTTCGAGCTATACACGGCCATATAGCCATAAGAAGTAAAATAGCATGTGTAAAAGACGAAAGGGAAGGAAGATCATTGGCGTCGAGTTCTTCGCATATATACCAGACACGATCATCATTCCCTCTTGGTCCCACGCGCATATACATATAGTTGAGATCCCTAACTGATTTTAGTGGTTTCCTTTTGACTTTTTGACGTCTTACAAGGGCCGACAGCCATTCAAATAGTTTTGTAACCGCGTGTGCGGTGCCGCTCGCGCCATGGCTCCATAACTAACCTCAGCCAACTCGAGTGCTGGCAGACATTCGAGAGCTACACTCGATGTGTTGTGTCCCTCGTATAATAGCTGTACCATAACAGCGGTATTAGTAACAGAATTAAGTGAACGCATGGGAAACAAATGCAGGGGGTGGAGTCCCAGGAGAGCAAAGTTCAGCGAAGACAAGGTCAGTCATTATCCTTGAGACACAACATCTTCCTCTCCTGCTTCGAATACGGATATACCATACTAATAGACATTTTTTCGGGACACTTTATTATTAACGTAATCTTCATAAACCTGACCATAAATGTTTTGATGTCTATAATTCGAGAAATGGAAAGATCATCCGTATCATTGACTCCTAAGTCGTACGATTGTGGTCATGTAAACACAATATATGATCATTAATTTGATTTCCATTAAAGCTGAAGCAGATCAGGCCAGTTCGGTTACAAATATTTGACATGTGAAAATGACTTTCAATCTCAGCAGAGATAAACGTTTTTCTAGTAGAGTACAGTTCAAGATTTCAAAGTTCGAAGTTGAGATTTTCCAAATACTCTGTGCAAGATCCTCTGCTATAAGGCAGAGGGTTCACAGGCCACTTGTTCTCATCGTCTACGATCACGTGAAATCTCGAGTGCTCTTATTGCTCGTTCGGACTGGGGCGAGTCTAGAATCAAGGAGAAGTGCTCTCTCGATGTTTCTGATTGCGTTCTACTAACTGTTCAGCAGGAAACTCATCGAGATCTCTGAAAACATTCAAAGACAAGTGTACCAGAAGAGGCCAAGGAAGATCAGGCCGCGTACCACGCCCAGAATATTCTTCAAGCATCTTTGGCTGCCTACGCAGACAGCCACGAGAAAGCAGAATTTTTCTGGCAAATGAATTCGATTGAAGAGCAGGGTTATCGATTCCAAGAAACCGATAATTCGGTTATAAATCCTCGAAGAATAAGCACTCCGTCTTGTCATCGTTTCACAAACACACACGTGAGATTATTATCAAACCCGATTGGATATAGTGGTTGGACAAGCGGACAGTTTATCCGTGAAACGTACGACGTGAGATAGCAATCGGATTGAATTGATGCGCAGACTGACAGTGGGACGGATATATACAAACATACAAATACCCTATCAGTAAAGTGATGTATGCGTGTGTTTTTATATATACAAGAGAGAGGATCTGGCCGAAAGTGAAAGAGAGAAACGATCGAGAATTTCAATCACGAACGTGGTACAAAGTTGAAAACTTACTGTAGCCACACGCAGCCCAATCCACCCACACTCGAATGTCGACACTTACACATTATAGTAAGTATAAAATCGCAGACAGTTGATAGTCGATGGTACAAGAGGCAATCGTCTTGGCATCAAAACCGATTGGCCGCTGACAGGAGCCCTAACGCGCATTATAATTACCGTCATTCACGCCGCAACACGAATACGAATAAGCAAGCAGGCCTCTATAGTCTTGTCAGAGCAACTCGAAAGATACAAGCTTATACAGACATACAAACGTAGCTACACGCATATATACACATGTTAACGAGAATCCGTGGCTACGAGCAGAAAGCCAAGTCCGATATCAAGCCGCACGCGGGTATTTATATTTATGGCAAAGGATCAGGTCGGAGCAGCATCGTTCGAGGCGCTCGTGAGGCCCCCACAGGCCAACACGAGTTATGATATTGTTTCGGTTGGTTCTTGGAATCTACGCGATCGGTGACTCGGATAAAACGATGAGAAGCTGAAGGAAGAAGAAGAAATAGTAGCTGAGGGGCGCGAACGAGAGTGTCGCGCACCGCCAACTTTCCACCACTCGTTGCTCATCCAGCATCCAACTCGAGAGACACCGAGCGATGCATACGCACAAAAACGCGTACACATACGAACATATATGCACACACACATACATACGTACACACATTTTATTTCTTCATTTCGCCTGGCTCTCGCACCGTACGTTTACCAACCACTCTCTCACTCTTTCTCTCTTTGACTTTTTCTCTGCGCTTCTCTCTACCTTTTATGATTGCTCTGACCGCTTCATTAGTTACTATCCAGTTATAGCTTCGACGTCTCTGTCGCCCCTCTCGACCTCGACAGCACTCGAGACTATATGAACGGGTAATAATGCTGTTGTGCTCGCGCTCCTGACGATGCTAATATGCTTGCGACTAAAATTGGCTGCACTAACCAAGACAGAAATAAATCTCAATGCACCGCGTTATTTCAATATCTCTTTCTCTCTCCCTCCCTCCCTCCCTCTCTCTCTCTCTCTCTCTCTCTCTCTCTTGCTACTCCTTACTCTTTCTCTTAATTCTCTTCGCTTCCACTCTTTATCATTTGTTGAGATATGAATTATAATGAGACGAAACGGATATATGAACGGACACACGGTAGATCCTCGTTGATGCTCCTGCGATGGGATGTTCTGTTCTATAGTAGTGCGTCTATGTCAGAGCTTGTACGTTGCCCCGGCACAACGAAAATTCAAGGGAACAAAGAGACACGTAATTCTCGAGGAAGGAATTATACTACAAAGTGTGCACAAAAGCACTTGTATTTGACACGATTACTATTCCGTAGTTGTTCCGTGTGTGTCCAGCAACGGTGACTTATGTTAATGCCGTAATTATATCGTCCTAATCTACCTCGTCTCTGTTCACGTATATGCGCATAAGCGCGAATTCGTGTAGCTCTTTTATCGTGAATTAGTATAAAGCCAAAAGTGTGTGTGTGTGTAAGGGTATGTATATACACAAATATTTAACGCTAACCACCGACGTAGAATAATATCAAATAACCATCTCGAAAAGTGCAATGCGTGCCAGAATGCACCGTGACCGTTCGTGGCTCTCGTTGCTCCTCCTCGAATCACGATCCAACCAAGTCCTTGCACAGATCCTCTTGGTTCTTCAACTATGTGTATATATATGCCTTAAATGCTGGCTAACAAAAGGGCACGAACAATCGAATTTAATTCCTTAAGTCACGTGAGTTACATCCTTTTTTTCTCTTCATCTACGTACAAATACACAAATACATACTCCTTATTGTATCGCTTCGATTTTTTTTATTCCATAGGTTGAGAACCTTTTGGTTTGTAAAATGCACTCTTTCGCGTGCATATGTACATGCCTACGCGAAGGGAAGACTCCTCCGAGATCGAATCACCGTGACGCGAGAATGGCAGTGATGAAAATTTATGTGCACGAGTTTTCTCTCGACCGGATATGGGCCTCAACCGTCTTAATTCTCTCGAATTTAAAACCCACTCGTATACCTTCACAATATTTTACTTTGATAAGAACGAAAACAACCGACGGTGCATGATTAGGAATGAGTTTTTTCTTTACGTTTTTTAGATTTTTTATCAGCACTTGATTTAAAATGTTTTGAGAAAAATCGTTTTATTCATGTCACTTTTACAGAAATATCCTGAATAAAAGTAAAAAAATTCTTCCATTCCATGAGAATTTAAGTAACAATAGTATATATTATTTAAGTGAGACTTTTCGGTTGAGATTAAATACATCGCATTTCGGAACGCACCAACAAATGAATTGCATCAACGTGCTTGCAGCGTGCGACGTTTTCTCATAGCCGAGAAAATCCTTGCTCGAACAATGATTAAACGCCCGAGTGCAGTTATATTATAATACACAAGGATGTATAAGGCCAGATGATATACGCTCTGGTGGGGATCGACGAAAATTCTGGATTCGAGATGGAATATACATTATTTCTGAAATAATAATACGTGGACCGTGTTGTATTTTCTTGCTCGTGTCGGGGTGAATTTATACTCTTTATTGCTGAATAGAATGAAACGGAGCGAGTTTTCGGTTAGTTATCCCTAAAAAGTATGACGATAGACAGTGTAATATTCACCGAAGTGTATTTTTGGTATGTATACATTTATATATATAT
>JABSMR010106842.1:0-12200 GCA_018902295.1 Dusona sp. PSUC_FEM 10030013 | reverse complement strand
TATAATATTATATATGTATATATGTTTTATATGCTCTGGTTCTTGCGCTGCTGCAGCACACGTCGCGTAATTCGAGCTCTCATCGTGGTGCAACATTAGCGGCCAAAGTATAGCCAAGTTAATGGAAAAACGAACATAACGATATCGTAATTAAGATGGATCGCTATTGTCAAGATACTGACCGAGCAATTAGTCACGCATGTGCGTTCCAGCTCGTTTCTAAATTTGGTCCTTGGTCTCCACAATTAACAATCCAATTAAATAATAAACGAAACTGCGTAGTGTTTTTTTTTTTTGTTTTTTCCTTAAATTTCTTCACTTACCAGCATTGTGGTCGAATTCATTTCGTGTTTGCAATCTTGTGTTTGAACGTTATCGTGACAACTTCGATGACTCTGCAAATAAAAAAAAATAAAGAACATAAGTTTCAGATCAGTTGTGAGTTTTTCCGAGTGCATAGAATATAATTATATAGAGGCTTGTATTATGATCTGTAAAATAAAATGTTCGAAAGGTCAATAAGGGTCGGAGAGGGTGGGCCTTGATGTATTTTTTAGTAGGAGGAATAAGGATGAGGGATAGGTTATACTCGTGAGTAGCTGTGGAATATAAGGAAGCAGCTGTCGGAGGCTGATGGTCAGAGCGAGTAATCAGACGATATATGTTTTTCGGTCCATTCATCGGACGGTGGATGAATCTTGCTGCTTTTGAACCGACAGAGTTCGTGGTCATACCCGAGATGCGACGATTGACCGCACTCAAACTGCGCATGTTACTCTTACTTGATGCATTAACGGAATGAGAGGAAGAGAGATCTAGATCGAGAGCGAGAGAGAAAGAGAATGAGAGAACCACACGTTCGAACGAACAGTTTACTCAACCAGCTTGACTCGTATCTCATTTCGAAAGCTCCCCACTATGTTTACAGAGATCGCAAACGCACAGTCACACTGACGGAACCACTAACGACCAACAAGCTCATTGAGCTTTCGTCTCGGGTCATTCGGTGCAAACGACATATCTCTCTCTCTCTCTCTCCCTGTCTCTCTGTCTCTCTTTCTTTCTCTCAGTCTCTTCATTTTGAACAGGATTTTCGCCGAGAAATAAATCTATAATCTTGTCGAGGATCGTATAAACTCTCGTGTGACAAAATAACTTGACGACGGGCTTTGTGAAATTTGTAATGCGATATATATACACAACCTTGTTATCGAATACAATTACGAGCTACACCTATCTATATATATACATATATAATATGCATGTTTCCACATACATAAATCTATGTAAATATATATGTACGTATGTGCAGATTGAAGGATGAACGAAATTCACGCTGGCAAAGCTCCACGACAACGGCAACAACAACGATAGCTCGCGCGTGTTGGATTTTCTCTCTCGTCAATTAATTTTCCCGTATCTAAACGTCCTCACCAGGGTTCTCGTGAAACGCGTACCCCGCGTTAAGCCAGGAGAGTTACCTCTGGTGATACGCCGTCGAGAATCCTCTTGATAGGTTCGTTCGTGAATTTGTGACGAGATCCACATAGAGACAGGGGCAAACAGAGAAAACGGCGATGATTCATTTCGTTGGTAAAAATCCGGTGCAATCCCGCACTGGATCATTTAAACTTTCGATAAAACTGCATTTCGTATTTTTTTTTTTCGCGATCGTGCGTTTTCTGCTACGAAGATGATGCTGCGAGGGTAGCTACGGGCTTTCAGATCCAATAAGAGCAGACCGCATTCTCTCGCTATACGTGCACCTCGCGATAGGGTAAAAGTGGAAATGAATTTTCGCGGATGCAACCGTCCTTCATCCCTCTCTTCATCCCGTCTCCCTGCCACTCTGCAATATTCGAATTCTCCCTCGGAACATCCGGAAGTCCCATCGTCCTGAGCTTTACGATGAAATTCAAAATTGATATCGAACCTCCCCACTGCTGACAGTTTACGCTTCGAAGCTTTCACTTTTTATCCTCTCCCGTTTCTGAAAGAGGTCTTTCGACGAAATTCTTACAACTCGAGTCGATGTGCCTTAACTCTCTCTTGCAGTACTCTTCGGTAGATATTTCTACTAGCTTTTTTTATGCTACGCATTATTATTATCCATTTTTGCCACTCCCTTTGCTTTTTTCCGAGGATCTATTTTTCTTCCTCATTCTATTCCACAATCCTAGTGAGTTCATTTTTCTATCCCTGATTCTCTTCGTCCTCTTCCGTCGGATTTCCTCTCGTCGGTTTTAAAGCGCGCTCCCGCAGGGAAAACCGAGGGAGCTCTTGTTTCGCTTGGACGAAGCGTCTCTGCATAAAGATTGCACGCGGGCTCTCCTTCTCTTCTTTTACTCGCGCATTTCTGTGAAGTGGGTAACCCAGAACGGGTTTTTCGGAGCTCGAAATGAAGAACTCAACGCGGAGCAAGTAAAGTAAAGCACTCGAGAATCTTTTCTGTAGTCCAAGCAACTCCGTAATATACTTTTCATTTCTCTTTCTCTCCGGCTCCCTAGCTCTCTCCCTCTCTCCCTCTCTCTCTCTCTCTCTCTCTCTTTCGCTTATTCACTTATTCCTTGGTTTCCACAATGTATATACCGAGATTATTCAAACAAATATAATTGCGTTTATGAAATCGCAAAGAAGTGACATTAAAAAGTCTGCGCTACGTGTGTTTGCTCTCGTGGTTCAGACGCAACTCCTGACCATAAATTTCATATTCCCTGGTTCGTTCTTTTTCCCACGCTGATTAACAGCAAAGAAACTAGATGTTTTATAACCTAAACAGAGATGAGGCAATAAAAATAAGACAAAGTCACAAAATATTTACTTGACAGTTCTTCGCTAACAGTATCGCGGTAAGAATAAAACTCGTTGTTTACGTAGTATGGATGCGATAGGTGGAAATTGGGGTAAATCCGTTCAGGAATGTGCTGAGGTAGAAGTGCCTTAATCCGAAGTAGAGCGTGAAAAGAGCACCGCTAATAAAGTGCCTTAAATTCCATTTCATTAGTGGTAGATGCGGAGAACAGCGCTTTGTGTATATATGCGGCCACGCCTGGAGGTCTGCTATCTCTGTTCATTTTCTCTCTTTTTTGGTTACTGCCGAAAAGCCCTCGAGAGTAGCGGCTTTTCTCTCGAAAGCTTCATCTCGTTTACCTCTCTCACCAAACCTTAATCGGTGTTGTACACCCATACGTGAATAATACACGTACAGAACGATCATTCGTAACTGGAGACTTCGTTCGTTATACCTACTATTTATACGGAAACTCAAGAGGGAACACACACACACGCGCGCGCGCGCGTATATACTATGTACGTATATGAAGTGATTATATGTAATAGAGGGAACTATTGTACTCGATTGTATTCACCTCGCGATAGACCCTATCTGTGGAAACCAGACCAATTCGAAGAGAAGGGAAAATGAACGAGAAAGAGAGACGGAGAGAGAAATTCCGAGAGAAGGCAAAGTACACTTTGCTATAAGCATAGGTCAACACTTGGGATGCTGTTGGAACGGGGCAATTAGTTTGGCCGAAGGATGTGGCCCTATAGAGTCGAGGAACCAGATTCCTTAGTCCGGAGGATCCATTGTGTCCATTGCCTGGTCCTTCCAGATGGCAAAACATGGATAGTGTGTACTCATATGAGGTTGGGAAAGAAACAGTCACTGCGATAGTTGGTTTCTAAGGCGAAAGAGTCCGGAAGATGGTAGATAAAGATATGGAGGAGTGCTTTAAAGGCCAGGGAGAAAGAAAGCGCGAGGATATATATATAAAGAGAGCAACGGAACGAATTAGTGGAGTAGCGTAGAAGGCCCGAGAGGTTGGAGCAAGGGGAACTCGGGGATCTAGTGTTATCAGGGCAGCAAAGATGTGGAAAGAGTCAAAGGGTGAAAAGGCTGGAATTACCGGACTCTGCGAACTGTATAGTGTAGGTATGAGTCACGTTGTACTTGTTGGGAAGGGATTGTGAAATAAGAGAGTGAACACTAGTCGTACGAGTAGAAGAGACTTATAACACGCGGGTACATTCTCAGAGGGATTTGTATGTGTGTTGGGAGATAAATAAAAAAGTTGCTAAGGACGCCCGTTAGAGAAGCCATTATGGGCCTTCTTTTCAGTTGCACGACCAAGATGCGAAGGAGACGCGGTGCAAGAAAAGGAAAAAAAGATCGCGACAGTGGAAGCGAGAGATGGAGAGAATATAAAAGGTAATACAAAAAACGAAGAAGGGAATGATAAAAAAAAAGAACGATAAGTATAAGCGACGAGAAATAGAACGAGGAGTCGGTGGAGTGTGTAGCTGAAGGAGAATCCTATTCGTGAGACTTGGGTCGAGTTATGATATCGATAACTCTCGTGTGCAAACTCTCGCTCTCTCTCTCTCTCTCTCTCTCTCTCTCTCTCTCTCCCTCTCTCTTTCTCTCTCTCTCTCTCTCTATCTTTGTCTCACATTTTGCTCGAGACTGCAGTAAAGCGCGACGGAGGGTTATTCGTGACGCAAGAAAATC
Source organism: Dusona sp. PSUC_FEM 10030013 (assembly GCA_018902295.1). Taxonomy (NCBI): domain Eukaryota; kingdom Metazoa; phylum Arthropoda; class Insecta; order Hymenoptera; family Ichneumonidae; genus Dusona; species Dusona sp. PSUC_FEM 10030013. Next base: position 7,690 of record JABSMR010106842.1, on the reverse strand, counting down.
ATGTTTTCTCTGCATCGGAACAGAACGACAGGGAGAGAGAGAGAGAGAGAGAGAGAGAGAGAGAGTGCGAGAGAAAAATGCAGCCAAACGGCTTCTCCATTTCTGCAACAGCCTCGATCTTGAGCTAACTCCTCCTCTTATTTACAATAAAACTGCGCAGGAGAAGCTTTTTGAAAAATGCTTTCGCAGCTGCATTCCGTTGCACTCTGTAAGCCAGAGTGGATAAGGGAACAACAACCCCTCGTCATCCTAGTGAGAGAAGATGTTTTTTTTTTACTTCGTAAATCATTTGCCGTACGTCTTTTTACGAGATATACAGAGAAGCTCCAAAAATTCTCACATCTTATTTATATTGATATTAATTCCGTTTACTCTTGTTTTGGGACACACAAGTTGATTCCTTGGACATCTGCGATGGTCATGAAAGGTTCTTGGAAATATGTTTTCAACCGGAATGTATGGTTCAAAGTCCAAAGGACATTTGGTCCCATTCGCAAACATCCACTATGAACCCTTTCGATTTTTCACCCTCGTGCGTGTAAGAGGGGGCGCTGTGCGCAAAAGAGGAATGGAAGTGTGACCCTTGTGTATGATAATGTCGCAGGTAATTTCCGGATCGAATATCATCGAAGGGTTCGCAGCGTATAGAAATCGAGGAGTAGACGATGAGTGTAAATACAGAGACTGTTGCGATAAAACCTGGTACAGAGGGTCAAACGATACACTGCGTCAATACCCAATCCCTTCACTCTTCGGATTGCAGAATAGGCGTTGACCCTTTGGTTGGATCTTGAAAAATAAGTTAAACATTTTTAGAATAGGAGTGAATCCAGTGTAATAATGATAGGCAGTTCTGTCCGCTTCGGGAGAGATGAAAGAACGAGAAGAAAAGATATTCTCGCAATTTTCTCGTCCGATCCACCTGTGCGATATTAGAGATACCGACTCACGAACCCATCAAACGTCTTCTACCAACGTATTAAATAGCAAACATACGCTACAAAAAAAATAAGATACGGAGCTCTTTTCCTTCGGCCACATTAATTATCTTTCTTTGAGCGTCTCGTGTCTTCGCAAGGAAAAAAAGAGCATTCCTATCTGATGTGCAGCGAGCGGCATAGAACACAGAAGCGTGTATTAGAATTTCTACCATTTCTTCTCCAGTGTTTGAAGCGCTCCTCGTATCCTAAATACAGCAGCTCGGAACTGATGAAGAAAATGAAAGAAAAAAAACGTAGGACAAAAACGGCTCCGGAGACTAGAAATTTTCCGTAGTAATTCACATCGTCGGTGGGACGCGACGAGAATTCGAGTTGTCTTAATTCGAGATAATTCCGGATAATTAGAGACAATTTTCCGTAGGGACCAAAGTATACATCTTATATCTATATACATAAACTGCTTGAACAAAGACATATAACAGTTTAAGCTTGCGTCTTTACGCCCTTTAAATCTTCATCACGAGAACAAGAAGCCCAGCAATAATCTTTCCCAGCATCCCTCTTCCTCAACCTCGATATTTTATCTCTGCTGCTCTCTCCCTCTCTCTCTCTCTCTCTCTCTCTCTATCTCTTTTTCTATGTTTCTCTCGTTGCTTTAATTCCTCGTCCATGTAACACGACTAAAATCCCAAGAGTGATAACCATCTCTCTTCTGCTTACATTAATTAACGCGAGAACGGGAAATAAGGACCTGGCTTGTAATATTAACGTGTATAGCGAGGATCCACGTAGTCCGTATACGGTATTTACGCGTTTAGATTCCGATCAAATTGATCGTTCTCTCTCTTTCTTTTCCCTCGTCCCTTGAGCCCCCGAAGAAGCGGGATATCGCCGTGTTAGCTTCGAGTCAAGAGATAACTTCTTTTTTTCCCTCGTATCTGCATGCAATCGAAACCAACCGTTTTTTTGTACTTATTTTGCACGTATCCATGCATAGTAACTTGGTCATGAAATAATTCACCATATCACTTAAAATTGTCTCTTGATTGTAATCATGTTAGATTAATCGGGTTCCATACTTCTTTCGTATATCATATAATATTTCGATCATGTTATACATTGAGGCGAGTAAAAAAATATCAAAAAGTAGAGCTTTATTACTATATACGTATAAATCTTTCTGAAAATTTACCCAAATTATGTTCTTTTTTATCGCATTTCATAAGTAAAACATCACTAATGAGGCACAAAAATCTTATTTAAAAGAAAAGTACACAAAAAACATGCGGTAGAAAATTACCAGATGTTTAAGTTCGAGGAGATGTTTAAGTTCAATAGATTGGAAAAAAATGTATTATTTACCGAGCAAAGTCTACGAATTTCCTTATAATATGTCCATACTGAAAATGGTATGTAACGGCCAGGGAGTAAGTTATGTAGAAGGGAGAACACGCACGGTAAGTAGAATATATATGTATATTCTACATTCGTATACATATACAGAGGCAATGAATTCGTGGACCGATAAATTATGAGGCCCCGTGGGGCAATTATGCCTCTCTTATGCCTGCCTTCCTTTCTCTCTTGTACAAACGCACTAGGAGGGCACATATAACCCTGTAGTAACATGAAACAGGAACCGGAGACTGAAATAATTGGTTGGCTTTATCTCCCACAGGCAGCAAAGATTTAAAGCGATATACGCATGTATGCCTGTAGGGTGAGAAGGAAAAGGGTATAAGAGGAAAGGGAGAGAGGAGAGAGGCTAATTATCGTTCGCCGCTGAATTCTCTTTCTGGATCATATGCAGAACTCTTACACAGAGAGAAAACCTGCCATCTTCCTCAATCTTAATTCCCATGCACGGGGTGGATCAACGATATGTATCATTACTCTTGGACGTATACATATTCGAACTATGCGCGTGCATAACAAAAAACGTACATAAGTGCGTCCAAAATTAACAAGTTGAGGAACAGAAAAATGATGCGCGTAACGAAAGAAAAATTCACAGAGACGTCAAAAAGGGTCGTTTTTGCGAGGGAACGTTTTTTTTCGCCTTTCTTTATCTCTGAAACCATCCAACCCGTGCAACCATCTTGCAAAATGACTACAGCCTGCATTTATAAACGTGTCTACAAAAGTGTAGCTCGAGTCTCGCTATCCTCTTAAACTTTCTGGCCGGATATGACGTCAGCGGTCATGCACACACCGAATGTTTAAATTTGCCCCACGACGTTCAGCTCTCCGCGTATACAGTTATGGGATATTTTGTCCCTAATTGCATTTCCATTGGGTTTGCAAATATTTGCAATACTCGTAAATATAACGGTCGAAAATACACTTCGTATTCATTTGCATACATACCCTGTTAGGTTATGAATATTTTTTTTCTTTCAAGTGAAGTAATGTGGTGCTAAATGTTATTTATTTCAATTTTTACAATTAATGCGCGGACATTAATAATTAATTTCGACACCAGAATATTGATTCGATATGAAAAGATTCCACACTTTGTTTTGACACTGAAATACCGTCTGCAGGCAATTGATATAACACATATATACATATACTTAACGTTCATATGGAGGGGTTCTCACAGCTAATTTATATGGTGTCTAGTACGTGCGTGTGTATATATGTGTATGGCACGCAATGAAACTTCTTCTCTGCGTGTCTGATAAACATTCCCTCTTATTTCTGGGCGCCAACGCGCGTACTCGTCTTATTTTCTCACATCCGCTCACTTTGGCGTATAAACAGATCCCCTCGTACATAAAACGCGCGAAGCGTTATCGCGGCGTAACGCTATATCGCGTACAAATTACGATCCGACGTCGACAAATAGGTGGAAAAAGCCACATATGGAAAATAAATGGTTTAGTACGGGGAACCGTAAACGGTTCTTGTATCACAGACAAATGAGCTCAGTTTCTTTCGATTAAGAATATAAACAAATTTGCGACAAAGAGCGAGCACGCAGGCAGGTGAACGCATATAATTATTTTAACCGGTCAGAGAAAGGAAAAAATTAAAAGAAAAAACTGACCCGGTGATTTTAGTCTTTATTTCTTTGGTATATCGCTGTGTCGGGACAGGTGTTGCAAAAAAGAGGTGGACGCGATAGCGGCACGTGTCATTGTGTGTACTTGAGAATTTTTCTTGAGAGCTTCATCAAGGATGAAAAATGAATTCATTCCGACGAGCCACCACATCTTAATCTTCAAATTGTGAAAAAAAAAAGTAAAAATATTCAAGCACAACAAGCTTTCAATTGTTCAAGATACATAATTCCAAGTTCAAAAATAGGACAAAAATTATATTGTGTTATCCCGCTCTGGTACATCAAAGTCAGAGATCCGTTAGTTACAGACGAACGATCGAATTGTTCTCTGGGGAATGCGTGTGTGCGTCCGCCCAGGGAGGCTGCGTTGCCGAAGCTTCTCTCTCTCTCTCCCTTTCTCCCTGCTTCATGTCGGCCCTGCGATTCACTTTAATTCGTGCCGAGGCAAATCACATTAGCGACAATTCGGTAATCGCTTTTGTCGGCGATGCATCGATGTTCGTGCTTGGTGCGTTCCTTCGTCTCTTTCTCTCTCCCTTTCTCTCGACGTTTCACCGCGTATATTAACGCGTATGCGTTCCATGTACACGATACGTTGGGTACATATAGGCGATGGTGATGGTTTATAAGGGGGGCACGCGTGCTTCTGACCCTGTCTGCAATTTCGCGTTCAATATATGGTAGTAGATTTCATTCTCCCTCTTGCTCACTCTCCCATTTTCAACGTGAGTTGTGGAAGGGACCAGACGTTTTGCTCTTTTTCTCGCGCTCTGCCGTAAACCCAAGCTTGCTCTTTCTCTCTTTCTCTCTCTCTCTCTCTCTCTTCCCCTCTCTCTCCCTCTTATTTCGAGGGTCGAACAAGCGGGGAAGCCGGAGCATTCAATATATATGTATATTTACCTATGGTATACATATATATGAGGTCGTCTGCGCCGACTTTTCGATCGCGTGCCAATAAATTCGTCTCGGGTTCCGTGGAGATCGACATCCTCCGAACTCTCGTTTCAAACACCCTCTACCGTACGAACAAACACACCCACCCGGTACAAACACCTATACTTTAGCGTTCATCCCTGCTGCACTATTTCACCCCTTAGCACTGAAAAACGGTCACGTGGCAAACGTGATATCCGCGGTCCAATATCTCCGGTGACGAAGAGCAGAACAGCGGAGCGTCTACACGCCATATTATACGATACGCTATTTACGGCTGCAAGAGTTCGGGCGAAGAAAAAAAAGTCGACAGGAGCAGTATGAAAGGCAGGCGTACTTTAGAAATTTGGATCGAGCAGGTTGTCAGACAGATAAAAACAACTCAAACGGATGAGTGACGAGGTTGGAAATGTGTATGCTGCAAAAGTCTGTCGACTTGGTTATAGTTTTTCTTGCTATAAGCTAAGAGGAACAATTTCCTTGCCCGTTGAGTTGAAGGCACTCATTTTCGCGAGTAAATCTTGCGAATAGAGGGCAAGATTTAAGCTCCCCTGGAGCACAACGAGTCGCTTCATCATCTTTATACACACGCACATTGATATATATATATTTTGCCTGATGTTTGTGTATGTGTTTATAGAAAAGTATATATAATCTTCTGATAGCTGAAGCAGGCGAGAGCCGCAATATAGTGGCGAGAAAGCTCAAGAGGGGTTGTGGGGGGTAAGCAGCAGAATGGACGCGCAACGAGGAGCGTTAAAGGATACCTCAGAATGGGCAGTTTTATATATATACACCCCGACCTTTTCATCCTTCAGTAAACGGAAAGAGAAGGTGAAATAGCTTCACGAAGAGCAGGGAAAACGTTATCGGCTTTGACGAAAGCCAGGAAGACATTACGACAAGGGGAAAAAAAGCCATAGACTCCCGCCATAGTCCTTCATCCAGCGTCAGCCTATACACCGTACCATCTTTTCCCGTCTTTTCTCCATTTTGTGGTCGTCTTTCCCCCTGCCCATACCGACTCCCTCTGTCCCCAACCAGTCGCCACGCTTGCAGCTTCTTCCTCCAAGTTCCTTCATGTTAATGTGTTTTCGTCTTTTTCTCGAGAAGCTTCGTATCTCATGGCTGCCTCGTAGGAACGAACATTTCCTTTTATACTCGACCACGTTAAATGAAATATACTCTATTGCAGTTTATACTTATCTCTATAGAAATCTTAGTTTATATATATAAATTTGTGCCTGTGAACGGTTAGCGTTTTATTATACTCGTAAGCTTGACTAAAAGTGCCGGTTGAAATGGCAAGGAGGGTTGAAACTAGCGTCAAAGTAATTTCGTGTCAATCGGGGTCTCTCAACTTTCTGAAGGCTCTTTAAACGATTCCAACCACCCTAAAAATGATCCTCTCCGCCCAAAAATTGACCCAATTCATCGTGGAATATCCTCTACAACTCTACATTCAAGTACACAGTTCATCTCTCTCTTCCTCTCGTGTTTTGTGGCCGACTATATCACTAGTAATAGAAGCGAACTCAGAGAGTATAATGTAACGTCGTTGGTAGAGGAAGAGGATCATACACATATATACATACCCGTCGTAGATCGACCGCGCGCGTCGTTCTACGTTCTCCGGAAGCAGATGGGAGAATTGATTGCCTTGAGTGAGTGAGTAAGTGAACGAGAGAGAAGATCACCCTTACATTCGCTTCACACGCGAAGCATCATCATATACGTGTATGTTTGTGTGTATAGGTGGGTGTGCTGTTGGCATGAACCAGAGCAGAGTTCGACATCGCTGTCCCAGATGAGTTTGCGACGTGTAAAACGATGCGGGTTTACAAAGGGCCCTAACTTCATGTTCTCGCTGCCCATTCTCAGCGATATTAAAGCCACACACACGTACAAATTCTCACGATGTCCCGTCGAGTATTGCTCTCCTGTGTACCTCTCGCTTAAAGCGTCATTGTTGAGCACCGCGACGGCCATTATTTGCGACTAATAATCGGTGAACGGTTGCGTCATTGGCGGACAAAACAGGCGAGGAAGGCAGCAGGGCGCTAGTTCAAAGGGTTGTTGTAAATTTACAGAAGTTACTTCTCGTTAAAATGAAAGAAAGAGAGTTCAGAGTAGTAAAATAGAAACAGAGGGATATGCCGCTGGTGTGCATGAAAGATTTTTGAGATATGCCGCGGTGAATTCAACGGGGGGAAAACACACCCTATCCAAAGTTGCGCACCCGGTGCACGAGGACAAACGCGACGAACCGTATATATCGGCGACGCCGGCAAACAAAAAGATGCGAATAAAACAACTTTACGCGTCTAGTTCCGGTGCTTCGTGCCCTAACTGTTTGGATAAATACTGTGTTTGTGTGTGTCCCCGTGCGCGTGTGCATGTGTGTGACCGCGAGCTTGGTAAAAGTCTACCCTCCGAACGAGCAACGAGGGTTGGGATAACGATCTTGAACATAGCGCACGGAATCGGTTTCCTTCTTGGCTGTATTAAATATTATTTTCCTCGTTATAGTACTCTTTTCCTAAAGTCTCTTTTTTCTACATATATATATATATATCCCATTATGCCATGTTCGCAAACAAACGCTGATAAATTTAATGCTTTATCCAACACGATTACACACATTATTTCATAGTAGTGAAATTCCTTGGACGCACGAAACCCCTCATCTTTTTGATCCCGATTTTTACATCACTCAACGGTAATATAAAAATAACGGAGCCCCCCCCCCTGC
>JABSMR010106731.1:0-20495 GCA_018902295.1 Dusona sp. PSUC_FEM 10030013 | reverse complement strand
TGCATGTAGAGTCCAAAGTATATGGTACATATATATATACATATTTATATTTATCGAGCTGGACGATTTCGATTGAATGACGAGAGACGTTTGATCGGTGAACAAAAAGAATCACGACGCACACGCACCGCTTAAAAATATGAATGAATAAATAATCAAAAGGGCGTAAAAGCTGCATGCAGAAGATTTTTGACAGGTCTCTTTGACTTCGATTCATTGGCATAATGCATTTGCACTCAGACCAGCTGTGGTTGAGTGTTCGAATAAAAGCATTATACACGAAATTCGAGAGTGATCCAAATAGCATTTTTTCACGGCATTTCGAGCATCTAGCGCTGAAAAAAGAAATTGTCAATATCATAAAATATCTATAAGAATTAGAATCGATACGATTTATGATTGACTTACTTATAAATTTTGTAATGAGTTTGCTGCAGTTTAATTGTGTACTGTAAATTCGTAAAAAGAGGATTGAAAACGAGGTATATTATTATGCTGCATGATGTTTTGAACTTTCCTTGTTTTGTTCTTTCCATCGTTTATTTGAAATTGTTCCGTTGATCGAGTCTGATATTTATATTTATTCGAATTTATTTATCACTTGATTGTGAGTACATCCATGCACATAACTGTGACAAACGGGACATATAAATGAATTTCAAAGATCTGCGGCTAACCGATCGTATGATGGTATGCGGTAACAAGGAGTGAATGGACTTTAGTTATTTTACCAAAACTGATGACGTGCAGGCTGAACCGCGAGCAGGGAGATCATCAAAACTTCGAAATGACTGTCGACAAATCGAGTGGTTGACGGCTGCTATATATTTCTCCCTGCACTCCCCGGTATGACATATTATATACAGGGAATTTTAAGCTGAAATAACTAGTCATCAACTCGTTCAAAATCCCTCCATATACTTTTCATTCAAGCAGAAAAAAAACAAGAGACACTAATAACAAACAAATTAATTAGGATTAGCAATACAACGAAATGACAACGAAAAGTCTTTGTAAAGTGAGTCTAGAGTTAGAAGTTGTTAAAAAAAAAAATAATTAGCGGCAAAGATCTACGAACATATTAAACTTTTTGGTCAATTTCAAATTTAAGTGAAAAATACTAACAAATAAATAAGATAAAAATATAGTAATTAAAATCGGGCAATATGAGCGAAAGTCGTGACAGTTAGAAACAAAGACCCGTCAACTTGTCGCAGAATTCGTCGTACATGTTCAACAAAATATGAGGACTATTACATCTGTATACATCATCAATGAGAGTTACGATGATCAGCGACATGATAATTACCCATGCCAGTGGAGAAGTACCCCGCATCCCAATAATTGCTTTTGCGGCCACGACACAAGAGCGGAAGGGAGTAAAGGCGGGGAGATGGTATGTCAAGGGGAGCACCTTTTCGCAAAAGCGAGACCGCCGTTCCTCTGTGCGCCAAAATGATTTGCGGGACTGGCAATTTAATAAGAAGAGACTTATTCGCAGTCCCCATTTTCCGGTGATTAATTCGAGCTCAAAAGTTTTCGCAACTTCGTAGACTATTGAATTCATGCACTATCCTTTCTCTATTAGAAAACGTGGTAGAGGTCGCCACATGCAAGAAAAGAGAGAAATCAACTTCCCATAGGTCAATGGATCGATTCGATCCCTTATCATAATACAGGGTGGTTTTTTTTATCTGTATTTTAATGAAGTCTGTTTAAAATCAATGTTCACCATCCATCAAAATTAAAATAAGCTCGCAAGAAGTTGCACAATTATTATGATAATGGCAACATTTACTATGCTAATATACGCCTATTCATTTTGAGTTTTCCTGCTATGGTAAGCCTGTGGAGAAGGGCTTCCTTGGCGAAGTTTCGAAGAAGCCCTTCATCCCCTAACAATGTCCCGTGTTTCGCTGATTCCTTAACCAACGTCCACCAAACGATAATTGCCGAAATTTTGCATACTTGCGAATTCTCTTCTCATGCATTAATTACCCAAGGGACAATTTTAAGACTTTCTTCATGTGACTGGAATATAACTAGGTATTTTGTACAGATTTTTTAACGCCGAACACGAATTCAGTCGGTAACCTTGTCCATCACGTCTGGTTTTTGCGAAAATTCGGATCAGAAAAATGGGTTTTTGGCCATATTTGACAACTTATAGTGTATGAACCCGACGTGGTGGATCATTTTAACAGGGCTCAAAAGAAAGCTTGTACTCCCAGGTAATTTTTTTTTGAATTCCATCATACGTTCCTTTAGAACAATATCAACGTTTCTTTGTAGCAGTGAAATTGTTTCTGTCCATTTTATAGAACGCTAATAACCGATAACGTGTAGTGTACAATTTATAGCAATGCTGCGAAGCCCGTATAGATTAAACTTATGTACGCGCGCACCACTACAAAGAAACGTTGATATTGTTTTGACGGCACTTTTGCCGAAATTTATAAAAAAAAAATAGCGTGAGATTACGAGTTCTAAGCTTTTTTTTGAGCCTTGTTAAAAAGAGGTAGCACGTTGGGTTCGTACGTTACAAATTCCCGAAAATAACCAAACCACGATTCTTTGCATTTCACCTCAATTTTTGCAAAAACCAGAAGTGATTTTTGCAAAAACCTATCGACAACGCATCCTCGTCACATGATTGATGTTCCCTAGTGATATTAATGACCATTATTCTTGTACATTTGTATAATTTCACGAAAACAAAATTTGGCAAAATATTTTTTGACACCGTGGATTGATAATTTCTTTTCGTTTTTTTTTCTTTTTACTGATACTTGACACCGCTTTCGTCCTATACTATCATGTTCATGTTTAGAGTAGTCTTTTTACCCGTTCACAGCGTTGAAATCCCAGAAGTCATTAAAATAGAAATGGGAAATTCGACCCTCCCAATTTCAGCATAATATTGTGATTACGATATATAGGTAGAGGCGTGAGATGAACGTATAGCAAGGGGGATGATAGGGAGATGGCTAGAGCCTATATAACACCCTGAAGCTTCGGACGAATGGTTCCCTTTGCCCATCACTGCTTTATGAATATATGTACGCACGGACACATCGTCAAGTGAATCGGTCACCCTTTTACTCTTCGCATATATTTCATCCATATACATTTATTCACGCATAAGCAAGCACGGCCAAACCGAGAGTCGTTAATATTTTTTTTCTATGTTTAATGTATATATTTTTGGGAATCGTATTTCCCTACGGATCTCCACCATCGATGGGCCGTTTCATTTCGGATTGCTATATATAGACCCAATTGTACCTCCATATATCGGGTGCAAAAAAAAGTAATTTTACATATTATGTCCTCCTCCCCCCCATACGACGATATGCACATACCATATGTAGAATTCGAGTTTATTGAGAATGGGAAACTGTCAAAGAAATTTCGGTTTTTATCTTCATTCCGTCATATCGGAAATGAGTGCAGAGCTGAAAAAAATTCATTAGCAATCGCAGCCACCCATGCAAGCACCATTCACTCCCATACCTGCCATACAACAGTTACACGATCCAAAATCAGAATTACAATACACTCAACGTTCGAAAGCGAATTGGGATATCAGAAAAGAAAAAAAATGAGGCCATAATACGATCGACGTCCTCGTTGTCTTTGTCGTCGATGTACTCGAGGAGGCAAGAGTGCACCAGCAAGTTCTCTCGCGAGCGGGCAACGGCATCTCCATAAATCCCCGAGTGTATATGGCTACGTAGGTCGTATTCGCGTGTGAGATAGTGCCCAGCTCAGAGAATGTATCAAAATCAGGCGCGAGGTTGCTTTATGGACGGGAACGCTCGTAAATACGCACTTCTGTTGGTACTCCTACACTTGGTGCGGCTTGATGTAGCGTGTATAGTATATATATAAATATATAGATAGGCAGGTATGTATTTAATATATGTACGACTACAACTACTACTTTATGGTGAAGTACGAAAGAGCTCAGTGCAGTTCGGAGGGGGTAGCCGGTCGTGCTCGGTCTCTGAGAGAAACTCCTTTCTACCACGATGGTTAAGGACGATATAGAGAAAGGAGGGAAAAGGGAGGGTAGCGGGGATCCGAAATAGCTTCTACGGGATGCTAATAAAAGATAGATCCGGGCAAGCCTGGAGATAGTGACTAGAGGAGAGAATCTAGAGATATGCCTCTTCCTCTCTCTCTCTCTCCTCTTAAGACGGACTAACCCCTAAACAGTGTATTCTCTTCCATCTCTCTCCTCCGATGTTATCCATTGTTTCGTGAGTCGTTCTCTCGTCTCACTGGGCTCTCTAGCTCTTCGCTACTGCACTACGAATCGGTATGTGCTCAAATTTATCACCCAAATGTTGGAAAATGTAAAGCAGCTCATGCACTATCGTTAGATTACACTCTCGCGATGCGCAACGAAACGAGTCTTAGTCGATGTTATGACCTGCTGAGAAACACGTATCGTCCACCCTAGAACCTTTCGCATCTGCAAGGCTAAACCTATAATCATGGATATACGACTAGTACGAATTCGAGTCATTTATATTTGGTATATTCGTACTTATGTATATATGCGTGCAGACATTGACGACCATTTTATTTTCGACATCGACTCGATCAATGAAATCCGCTGCAAATAGATTAATCAATATTCTGGCGACAAAAGATTGGTGATATGAATTGGGAGTCCTCGGAAAAACCGATGGCATGGCTCTCGAGGATACCGGAATTACGAGCAAGGATCAGGAATACTTCAACGGTCACACGATCCTGAAGAGCAATTTGGTGTACCAGACTGTAGGCTAAAGCTGCAACCACCAGCCAACATCGCTATCGCTAGGGAGAAGGAGCGGCCTACGATAATCTGCAAACTGCGCCTCAGCAACAAGGAGAACTGATAACGACTCGATGAAACGTTACCCCTTCCCCCCTCCCCATCACCCATGTCGTATCGTACCCAAACGTTACGTAGTATAAGTGGCGCATCGCAGCCATGATTTTGACCGTGAATCTTGTTATTCCCCTACAGGGTTTCACGTGAACAGCTGCTTTGTACGTAGGTGTCGATGAGATTGGACAAGCTCAACTGAGGACCGAAGGGAAGCGACTGAGCGATAGTAATAATCCTACATGAACAACTGCCTCCATTGAATCTATCCTTGTTATACAATCATATAACATTTAAACTCATTCTATTTGATAATAGAAAAATATGAACTACTATAATTGTTTGAACGGACATTTTATCGAGAAGAGTAACGATTGAAAAATATACAAATCATCATTTAAGAAGTTGGATGGTATTACCACGTCTTATTATGGGAAGAAGCGGATTAAAAATAACCAAGTTAAAGAAAGAAAAAGATGATGAACCATGATGAAGCAAGTGAAGACCGTAGCCAAAGCCGTTAAATGAACGGAATTTGCTACGGTCGATGCCACGCACGAAGGTTTAATTGCAACGCCGGACAGTGTAAATATGGGGGATAAGTTGAGCATGCTCGAAGCTCTCTCTCTTTCCATTCTGTCCCTCTTTGAACAATGAATTCACGTGGTACATCGAGAGTTCCGCTAAAAGCGCTCGCGCGATCGTTATACAACCGTTACTGTCGTGAAAGCACATACTGGAGTCTGTCGATGATGATGATCATGATGATACAGGATGAAGCTTAAAATGAAGTTTTTCACCAAGTTCAATAGGGTATATGAATTTAATTTCACATGTCCCGAATAAGTTTTACCAAACTCGCGGACTTTGCTATTCAACAAATTTGCTTAGAAGATACATATACATGTATTCGTAAGTGCTGTAGCGAAACGAGCTCCTTGACCATGGGCGGCAAATTGGTCGACCGCGAGCTTGCAATTTGCTTCCGTATTCTCTATTACCGATGAACTTGGATGAACTAACGTTAGTAGAGAGACCAATAGTAGGACGAAGTGAATATACAGAGACGGCGTTCTCGAGAGGGTGAGAAGGGGTGTGGCGGGGTGGGCAAAATCGGGTGGGCAGTGGGTACAACCGAGAGGCTCCACGTCGAAGGAAGTTCCTAATCTCAGTGGTCAGCTAATATCCAAACATGGCGTAAGCTCGAATAGGTATACCCTCTGCGAAACTAGCTCACACTGTCTCAGTTGCACTCCCACTACATCTGTTATACGGTCCCCTATCTCGCTTTCTCTTTCTCTTTCTTCTTCTCTTGGCAAGAGGATCCAGTTATATGTACTAGTAACGTCTGGTAACAGATATCACGAGCAAACATTAATACTGAGTGCTGGATGAGGACGAGGACGAGAACGGGTTGCGGTGTGTGCTGGGGGATTATCTTATTCTTGGACATCGCTACTGGCTACACTATACTACTCCAATGCTTGTGCTTGTGGAACTCACGACGCCGTTCTCTAACTCCCGCCTTCCGCGTTTCTCGTCGTCCTTCGGGAACAGAAACCCCTTCATTGGCAAACACATCCCACTGAAACGCGGAGCGATGTGGTTTAAATGTTGACCAGTGTCCGAGTACCAATTTCACTAGAACGTCCTCAACCAAGCTCAAGCCATCCTCGTGTTATATCCTTTAATAACTGCAAGGAATCAGCCAGCTGAGAAATATGCGACGAGCTTAGTAGATTCCAACAAGATGTTAAAACTCTCGTCTATATTCGTATTTAACATAAAACAACGTTTTTCTACTAGTAGTGCACAATATTTTTGGTTAAAAATATGGTTGCTAATAGACCAACCCTAATAAAGATAGCCAGATGATGATAATGAATATTTTTGCATCCAGCACAATGCATTAATGTGTTTTTAGGTCGAATCTTCTTGATCGTTATATGCAGTAGTTGAACAGTTTCTCCATTCTACCATATTCTCTTTCCATGTTATACTTAGAGTGACCATCTCATTTATGAGGTAAAGAAGACCGTCCTTCTAGTGGTATCTGAGAATAGGAGAAGAGGAATTGTAGAGGTTCGGGTAGTGGAGAGTTTGTTTAGAGAGCAAACGTTTGCCGACGACACCGCTGGACACTGCTAGGGCTGCTCTGTATAGTTCGCGCCCATGCGCAGGTACAAGTCTGTCCAAACGACTGGTGAGGGAGAGACTAGGATTTAATACCACCTTCAAGGATGTACAGTGGTGCTCAAGTGATTTCTCTGAAAATCCTACTTTCGTTTATTATTGAAGCAATGAAATAACTCAAATCCCAAAATAATATCGATTTTATATTTTCCATCAAAATACAAAAGTTATAAGACCAAGAGCCTAGAAATTCGCTGATTTCACAAGGCAAGAAGATAAACCATCGCATAGATGTAAGAAGTCATAAATCCATCAATACATCCGAACCTTCCTCGCGCTGACCACATTTGCTTAGGGATAAGAAGCAAAGACAAGCGCTAGGGTCGACGCAAAGAGGGAGCGAGTTCTAGGCAGGGCCGAGGTGCTGCAAGTCTGTAGGGTGGTGAGGAATGGCTCGGTCTGGCGAGCCTTTAGCCCGGCTTAGCATGTACTGGAAATACCATCCCCTATCCTTCGTGTCGGGGCCAAGTTATACCCGCAAACAGTCGTACATTAGTGTCTGCAGGAGTCCTGCAGGATTTATAAGGGGCGCCCGCGGGCGCACGGGAGGCTATATCGTGAGCAGCCCGGCGTCTCTACCAATGGTTAAAACTGGAGGAGATCCGAGGAGGTCATGAGAGAGCAACCTAGGAGGGTGAACTTATTGGCGGTGGGTGGTATACAATTCCAAAACTTGTGGCAACATGTATCAGGACTTAGTGTGTAAATAGCTTGGAAACTGCCCACATTTCTATGAAATTTATTTCAAATCAATTAGGGCCATTCTATGAATGATTACGGAAGTTTGGTAACACCATATGGATGAGGGTATACGTGAGTACCAAGCTTGGATAAGGAAGAGGAGTCTAATGCGATAGTTTGTAGCGAACTCATGATCCTGAAGATCCAAGACGATTTCATGTACAGTATGTACCTGCTACATAAGTCCGGGGATGATGACCAAGCGGAGGGAGTAAAACGATAACAGACATGAGGCAAGGAAGAGAAGGGTAGCTATGCTTTGGTCAGTTGGGCTGTCCCAATGAAGGGCGTCCGTACCAGCGAACTTTCGCTTTGTTCACTCACCAAAGTACCCTGCATTAATTTCACATGTTACTTACCAACAAAGGCTAGTAACATTGTTTGCACACTTCCCTCTCTGCAGGCTTCTTTGATGTAAGAATTTCTATGCTTCATTTTTTATTATGTATATAATAAATTATTTCCTTTCAGCTTAGTCCTGATTGTAGATGTTTAAGACGTACGTTACACTATTTCGAAACCTTAATGGGTACGTTTGATAGTGAAGGAAGGGAAGGTTGAGCAGAAGGCAACTCAAGGAGGAGTCCACGAACTAGGCGAATGGCGAAGGAGTAGCAGACAGTTGGAAAAGCTCTAGTCAGTGAAGCTAAAATTGCTGGGAGCCTCTAAGAGTTTTGTTCGGTACGTGAGCACGTCGCCAAAGTGGGACGCTTACCGTGCGACCAGCTTCGCCAAAGGACGCGAGAACGGTGGTCGTTCTGACGGGGAGGCCGGGGATTGTTACTGAGCGGTGTGTGGCTGAGCCGTTGGGCGAGAAAGGGTGGTAAGTGGGTGAGAGTAGGCGACCGGTGGATGAGAGGAAGGGAGGGTAGCCAGTGGTCAGCACACTTGGCCGACCCTACTTCGCTAACTAGTTTAATGATATATGTTGAGCTACAAGCGCCTTGATTAATCGTTAACTAATGTTGGACCTTGCAGTGCACCACCGCGAAGGAGAGGGCCTTGGCTCGAAGCGAGGAAGGAAGATGGTATGAGAGGGTGAAAAGCTTGAGAGACGGAGAAGCTGAGGAAGGACTGATGAGGAGAACCGAAAGCGTCGGTCCTCCGGACCAGAGCCTCGATTCGCTAGGCACCCTTATACTATACACAACCCTTGACTAGAGACCAGGGAGAGGTAGCCTCTACGTTTGAAACTCTCGGGCTTGCGCGTATAGCCAAACAGAAATCTAATCTCTCCGGATAATTTGATTTATGATTCGCCGCGCTTTCGGACCTCCATCTTCACCTTCATCGTCGTCGTCGTCGCGGTTGACGAAGGAAAAACTTTCAAGCGGCCGTTGCTCGCCTAGTCCCAAGTTGTCGTCGATGTAATTTGTCGGAGTGTGTCCATCGCACCCAGACCGTTTGGTCATCGTAGACAAATTTACGTCTAAGGGGCGTAGGAGGATGCTACGGGAGGCCGACTAATGGTTGAGCAACCCTTTCCGTGTTATACCTCTCTATGTATTTTCCAATTGAGTTAGGCCTTAACCACTTCTTCTTAAACTCCGTGCTTTACAAGGAACGATAGCTACGCATTTCTCGAAACATTGGTCATCGCTAATTGACTTACGACGTTCGATCAAGTCATTCCACGATTTGGTTACAGAACCCATCTCCATTGCTCTTTGCAAACGAGTGATTTCTTACCCTTGATTAAAACAATCATCCCAAAGCTCTCAATCCCGGTTTTCTACGGTCCCATCATATTGCCCAAGTCCAAAACATGTAACTTTTTGATATCGATCATTCGAACAACTTGTACAATATTGAATCTCATCTATCTATATTACTATTCTTCCGTAGTCAATTATAAGAACAACCCTTGATTCCTTATAGAAACTTAGCTAAGTAACTATTGGGAATATATTATTGGAGTCTAAAGGCATTCACTAACGGCCACAGCAGTCCTTAGAATGTGAGAATGATCGTAGTCAGAGAGTGAATGGATTGTACGTGGCGTTGCTGAGCTCAACTAGGAGTAGGTCGAGAAGGTTCCGAGAAGGAAACAGTTTCATGTAGAGGAGAGAGGAGAAACAGAGGTACGCGACGGGGACTACGACTCGACCAGGGGTTCGCTCAGGGATGCAAGACACCGTGAAATTACCAGCAGAGTCTCGCACCGGGTGACCGGAGGAGAGAAAGGAGGAGGATGAAGGGTGACTGAGGCAGTGGCTAGGCGGTGGTGGAACGGACTCTGTCCACTCCGCGACCCTGGGGCTACACTGGCCAACGGGTATTTGTCTTGTCTCCTTGTTTATGAGATTCAACATTGTTATTTGGCACCGCCAGGGAGTTCTGGCAATGTGTGAGAGGCAGGTTGCCTTTGGCCTCGCTATTTCCACTCTTCCCCTTGGATACTATACTCTCCGCGCGGTAGAGTTCTCGCCGGAGTTTCGTAGAGTTTCCTAGGTAATAGAGCAGCAGGGCAGGAATAGTAACAGCAGTATACTACTTTGAGGGAGGGCCCGCACGCCGTGGTGACATTGGTCTCTACGACAAACGCTACACATGGCGTCGTAGAAGAGCGAAACCGAGACGAACATCGTAACCGTCGGCTCATAGCAAACCGCTTGGATTCATGACAGGTAGGGGGCAGTGAGTCACCACAGGCTTTATCTCAAGTTGGTCCTTGATCTTTGGCCGGATAGAGTACGAAATTAAATTCACCATGAGTTTAGCCAAGACTCACATATCTCTTCAAAACTCTGTGTTAAACGGCACAGAGATATTTGGAACAGAGCTATGAAATTCTCCATCCAAACCTGCAATGCTTATGACGTGTTCCCTTTCACGTTCTGAACAATTGTATTGATTTTACGTCAATCATCGTTATAACAGACATTTTTTGAAGTTCGGAGATTATACTATTTTCAATCACGTTACGAACATCCTGTTTACAGTTGAGGAACAATGCTCCGTTAACTCAATCCCTTTTTAAGATGCAGCTGCGTCGTAGAAGTGTACCAATTAAATCGTCGCCATCTTTAAAGCGACTTTTCCGAAACTCGTTAAGAATAAAACTGAAATTAAACTACTGGTTTTATAAGTGGGGAAAGAAGAGCTGGAGTATCGCGCGTTCCGGCTTTTTCATTACTTTTTTGTGACAAGCCAGATCTCTACTCATTTGTGCATTCATGCATGAAATTGAACATACCAAATGAATTTTACATTACCGAATTCATTTGCGGAGAATTCCGGAGCTCTTATACTGTTGTTCGGCTGGTGGATAGATTATTATTTTTTTTTTAATCGTGGAGCATTCTCTGCAATACAAGAGAGCAGAATTGTAACAGCATGAAAAAGCTAAAATGAGGGCCTGACGCGCTTAAAGAGCATATACGCAAGTGTACATTTTATACTTCACAACGACAGTAGCGGAGCGGTGATTAATTCTGGAAAAAAGAGTGAACGTCGTCGTTGAGGGGAGGAGGTGCGACCGCGGCGGCGTTACGATGAGCAGACAAGAGGGTTATCAGGATAAACCATCGTTGGTCTGCAGCGCCGTTGACTCTGGCGTAACTCTCTCGCTCATTCCCGTTCTTTTTCACGTTCACCACATGTATACATACATATGAACACATATATAAAAATGCATACATGTAATGTCCGCGATGTCAATATAAGCTGTCGGATGCTTTTTCCTAAATTGACAGATTTTCAATTTAATCAAATTCCAAACTAATGGAAAAAAACGCATGAGTCTTTTGATCTATGAAACATCACCACGCACACATACATACACACTCGATGCTTTACTACAGCTGTAGATCGGACGTTCCGCGAAAAATGCTTAGATTGCATCGATCAGTGCAGGTGCTCGTACAGTTTTTATTATGGGGAGGAAGAGAGAAAGAGAGAGAGAGAGAGTGACAAAAAAGTGAAGCAGTACGAGAAGCCCAGATTGAAAAGTACTTTTACGTTTAATCGGTACAAAGAGATCACCACGATTGTCCGCGTGCTTCCTCTCGCCAATCACCGAAATTAATCCATTGATAAATATTCCATCAGTCGTATACCAGCAGCGATCGCGGTGCTACGTATGTGTACATATTCATATGTCCTGTAGATATGGGTTCTGTGACCACGACAAGTTGGAATGGCGGTGCGGTATCGCGTGGTAGACGATAAGTCGATGTGGCCATATGTTTATAGATATATATTTTATGACGATCTATTGCCGCTTTTTCGACTCGGAGAATATTGCTTTTTTTCACCCATCAAAAGAGCCACAGCTTTCTCTTGTCATTGTTCCTATAGTTGTTATTATACAGTTTGTACACACATATCACACCTTAATATGATGCAGATCAATAAGACGAGTAAGTCTTTGAAACGATGAATATTTCATTTATTTAAAGATCTATTCATAAGAATATTCTTTCTTGATTTACGTAAATTACCACAGTAAAATATTTTAAACGAAATGTTAAAATTTACCATTTATGCACCTAAGTCAAGCTAACATCAAGCGCCTTCTATACCAAACTCGTATATGTGCATATATTTATTTATATATAAAATAACGAACATACCTGCCTCATGGTTATTACATGCTCACACCGAATGTCATTACGACGAATGTAAACAACATTTTTATATCCGCACGCGATAGAGTAACCGGATTCCCTATACTCGAATGTGGGGAGAGCCCTTCGAAGGTCTCTCCGTCCCTGCGACGTATAATTTAAACGGTATCGAGCACGTTCGCGTTTTCCTCACCCTCTTGCTTTAGAGAGTCTCGTTTCTTTATCCCAGTCTGCGAACCCCATATTGCAAGATTATAATAATCATAATTGGTGAAATTCGATCGAAACGCAATTGAGACGCTGAAATGAGCCTGCGAGGTAATGAGATCTTTGGCGAAGGGGAACGTTAGACACCCTTTCGTTTTCTCTTTCTGTCGTTTCTTTCTACATGTACTACATGACATATACATGTATGTCTATAAGGAAAGCGCGACTTCTAAACGACGATATGCATTATTGGGTAGTGTGACGTTGCTGAAGAAGGTTGGGTTTGCCTACGCCTCGATCGTTTGCCTTCAATCACTTTCTTGACAGATGCACTTACGGGTGATGGTGGTGGGTCTCGGGACCATCAAGAAGGAATGTGCCTCGAGGCTCTTTCTCTCTCTCTCTCTCTCTCTCTCTCTCTCACTCACTCTCTTTCTCTCTCTCTCTCTCTCTCTTTCAAGCGTGTGCGATGATGCCTTTTTTTCTCTGCCATGCATGATCCTCGACACACGATGAGTCAAACTCCCATCCAGCCTCGAGCTATGATCTCGATTTTGAAATCTCAAATACATACACACACGTGCGTATACAAGATAATTATAGATAGAACTTCTTAAAAATGTAGGATCAAATATTTAGTTTATTAAACACTAGTCTCATAGATGACTGATGTCTATGAGAATAATGTTTAAGCAAAAACTCTGAGCATGCGCCAAGCTTCGTCCACAGACTACGTATCGTCTGATTACTTTTAATCCAACTTGGATCTTGAGCTCTCACTTGTATCTTTTTTCCCGCTCATTCTCTTCCTCGCGTAAATTAATAAATGTTTCCGCCTCGATAAAATGTACAGAGAAAATGGTAGCTATACATGAACTGCGGACATTAACTCCATATGGATCTCTTTTTCGCTCTGTCTTTTTCTGTCTCGCTAATGTCTACTCAGTCAGAGGATAGATATCATGTTTGCCGGGAGGATAATAGCGTAATAGATGGACAGGGATCAACGCGAGAACGGATATGACTGCTTTTGGAGAAAATCTAAAGCTTCTTACTACCATATATATGCCTATACATATTAATAAGCATCTCCGTAGCATAAATGAAGAGACTTCGGTGCGATTTTTCTTTCCTAGTTTAGCAGAGATTTACGCGGCTTTCATTCCTTGTTTTCTTTTTTTGCTTTTTCTACAGAGGCAAAGACTTCACTCATGTAATCATCCACAGTTATATGTTTACAAAGAGTTTGGCTCTTTCCTTTCCACGCTAGTCCGATCCGCAAGCAGAGGCTAGGTGAAAGCGGAGGCTGGCTGTTGTCCACCAAAGGTGGGCGCGTAAGCTGTGTGCAAACAACCCCTCCGCTATTTACCACATTCACGGGTTTGCAAGAGCCTGTAGTCCTGCGAGCCATTGCAACAACGGGACATAGCGAAGCCAACCGAGCTGCTACGCGTATCTCTCGACAGCAGGATTTGCTACTATCGCCCTGTACGCCTTCGTACACATAGAGTCACTAAAACCGTTGCAGTTATATTTACGACTTGTTTGACAAGTCCACACTGTCCGGTAATGAACACATGCCTCGTTGACGTTTCAGCTACGAGACAGACTTCGAATTGCATTAACTTCTAGCTATTTTGTATTAGATGAATAATATAATGGACAATTGCTTGAAAATTCGATAGTTTCGACGTAAACAACCTAATTGTAAGAATTTTTTTATCAATACTGCACCAATAGTAGAGAATTTCTTTTGTTACCTTGCGAGGTGTACTTTGTTAAAAATCTTGTTAAATAAAAAAATTTACTTCGCTATATATTTGATGAATTAATTATAATTGTATTGTTCGTTCTTAATTAAAATGAATTATAGTGAATAATTAAAATGAGGTCTTACCTCACTCTTCAAATTCAACGGCAACTCGCAAGCAGCGTCCATATCAGCTTCCGTTTTAACCTGATGGGACAGCATGCTGTTATGGCTGTGTCTCAATGGTGCAGCAGTAGCCAACATGTTAGACTGGTGGCGAGGATGAAGACGCGGTGGGGGCTGTAAATGTCGGTGATGATAGGGCGTCGACAATTGTGTGTTCAGAGTACGAAGATCGGCTGGTGGTGATGCGGGTGCAGCGGTACTGCTCTGTTCCTCCTCGGCCGAACCCTCCGCCATGTCAACCGAGCATCCCGAGGAATCGTTATCTGAAAGGAAACAATTTCCATTGTTTACGAAACAATGAATACACCATATAAATAGCTATGTTTTGTTATAAATTAATCATCGCGTATATCCGAAATGTGAATAACATATTTGGCACGTTCTTTCACATAATAGGGGAGAGTAATGGCAGAGAAAAATTTAAGAAAACAATTTCAAAATTTATAGCAGGCATGTTTAATTGATGACAATAAATTTCCTGACTATATTATGACAAATCACGACGAACGACTATTTTTTATTTCGATTAATTTAATTCGATTTATTTCAGGGGTTAAATTGACAAGTAATATGTGTTCGATTGTTTCTTTTTGTTTGCCGTTTAATTCAATCGTAATTCAGCAAAGTCTGGCGCGACTTTACGGACCAATGCCTCGTCGACGTCCTGACAAAAAGCGTCGCGCCGCGAACACGACGATCGCTAATTAAACGAAGGGCTCTCTTCTCTTTCCATGGCGATATTTGTGTACGTGTGTATACATGTGCGTGTGTAAATGCTCGCGGCAATCCACGAGCGAGCATATCGAAACTCTGACGAAACTCCGGAGCAGCTGTTAAGGAATGCGCAGACACTGAAAATTATAAAGGAGAGAGCATCAGTGCTGTACCCCCGTTAATCTTTCGACTTCAAAGCAAAAACTTGCGTTCGCCATACTTCTACAACAGCCACGCGTGTATCACTGTGTAAAGCCTGCATAAACCTACACACACATACACACAAAAGTGTTAATTCTCGAGCTCTCACAAAAGCGTTTATATATTTTTCTATTAACACGACTGTTTTTTAAATCTATTTTTTGTCTAGCCTTTTTTTCATCTAAGCCGTCTATTAACATTTTTTCAAGGCCAATGAAATCATCCCCAGATTTATGTTAGTCGGCGTTTCACCGTTTTCGGCGTCTCTCTTAATATTTCTTTCCTTCGGTTATTTATTTTCCTCCTCTCTCTCTTTCTTTCTCTCTATTCGTGAGTCATTTTATTTTTTCAGAATTTCAAGCTTGAATGCTTAAAGTCACTCAAAGATTCGAAAGTTTTCGCGCTTTACACAACTGCTCTCATCGGCACCCTTCCTCCTTGAGAATCTCGGCGTAAAAGAAGCCCGCGTCGCGTCTCGACGAGAGCATTTGAAACGCAGCTAACAACATCTGCTTCTATTTTTGCGCTGGCCCGAGTCCAATACTTAAACCCCCTTTTTTATATCTTGAAGCCTCACACGCTCCGATATGACGAACTACTGGATGGATCATTGAGTGTGGTCTTCGAGCGAGAAGGATCTAAGTGCACTAAATGTCCCGAAAAACGCAGCATCCATTCATTCAATTCAATTGAATTTTGTTTGCCTCGATTTTGCCAAACTCAAAGCAATCAATCAATATATACAAAATGTCGATAAGAATGTAGAGAAGATTCAAAAAATTGCATTAATTCTTTATTACTAATTGGTTAAAAGGTCAATAAAAAATTTGTTCCGTTTCTTAATGTAAAACTAAACAAAGTCTTTTTGAGTTTCGATTTCTTTAACTGATTCGAAATTAAAAAATGAAAAAACAACGTAATTTCAAACGAGACAGGACAAAGAGGACACCTTAAGTATCCCGTAGGATCGCGTGGCGAGGACGATTATTCAAAGGACAAACACGCCCAAGTAAATGGTGAAAGAAGATCGTTGACATGACTTTCTTCCCGCGTTGATAAATACAAGTGTAAATATATCCATTTATAAGATACACGTATATACGAAGTAAATATACGTATATAAAAAAGCGTTGGTTCTAAACCGGATATTTAATAATCCCGGGTGTTCTCCCGCTCGGATTTTTCTGTCACGCGAGCTCTTTCAAAGGAGGGGTCGAAGGTGAATCACCGTTGAATAGCTGGCGCTGATCCGTTGCTCACGATCTTTTTACATGCTTAGCTCACGTACCGCACTCGGTACATCGCGTCTTCGCAGTTCTTTTTATTCATTTTTTTTCCTTCATCAAGTACACTCATTTATACACAAGTTTTACTGAGAGCAAAAAGGTCTGCGATGGAAAAAGAATCTCTCATGGTTGATTCAGTATTTTTTGAAGAGAGCCTTGAACGTCTTCTGTCATTGAGACTCGTCTTTTTCGAGTGGTATCATCAATTTTGTGCTCTTATTAATTGCCGTATAATTCTTTGCGCGAAAGAACTGTATTATATACATTATGTACAGTGAAAACAAAAAAGCCGAAAATAATTATTTACACACATCTTAACAACAGCCTGTCCAGAGCTATCGCGCCAACTCCCCCACGACATCGTCATTTTTTTTTTTTTCCAGTGTACGAATAAAATTTACCAAGAAATGTATGTCTATATATATATTTATGGATGAGTAATGGGAGATTTAGCAGTGATTATACAATCGAGTTCGGACGATATAATAGCCGGGTATTTGAAAAGTCGATCAAGTAGCTCACGGTCAGGAGAGCGAGCCTGATTTAAATGCAATATAATGAGAGGTGTCTGATTATACCGAAAGGAAAAGAGCCGACCAAACAAACCCCCGAGAAAGTCTCGACAGCTTTCATATATACATGTATATATACTTGACGTACATAAAGAGCTGCAACCCATGACATGTCAGACAGACGTCCAGACGGAATTGGGGAATACTGGAAATTACATAGACCATCAGAACTGGATATATTTTGGAGGGACGGAGGGAGACCTATTTCTACAGAAGATCGAGCAAATATTAGATACATGCCAAAGTATTGGGGATTTTCAGCTGTGATATAAACGAGACGCCGACCAGACAGACATAAAGAATAAATCACAATTATTGAACCGGTCTTCCACGAGTCAAAAAACATGTTCAGTCGTACAATTATGAGTCTAATTTTAAGCCTTTCGAGCGTTCATCTTTTGGTATACGAATTTTAATTTAACTAGCTCCTGAAATCTTCTTTCAGAAAATAAATTTTAGTTCTGAATCGAACGCTACGATAATTTAAGAAAGTTTAGAAAAAAAATTAAAAAATACGAGCAGGTATATTCTTTGTGATTGAGAAATATTGAAAAAAGTTGTTAGAAATGATAAGTTCTGATTTTTGCCAGTTCTCGCATGTCTGACCACTTTTAGTATAGTTCCCGTTCTATTCTTGTAGTCGAGCAGACCTTTACCATCTGGTTTTTATTATAAAGCCGTTTCGCTTCTAACAATCTCGTAATGCCCGCGAAATAAGACGACGATCCGACGAAAGTTAACTCCGTTTATATTCGCGGTATTTCAAACATCCCTGGCAATCTTGACGAGAGAATTCATTGTTAATACAATTGGCAAATTTCATGCAACAAAGGATCGAAAAATATTTTTAGAAATTAGCAACAATCAACAATAATAATTTCACTTATTTCGTAAAATATACAATTCCAAAAATGTTCATTGAAAAATAAATAATAATTTGTCGCAAGTGTATCAACTCGATTACAAGTATAGTGAACGATGTTTACAACAGAAGAGATTGAGCTGGTTATAGGGAACTCGACTGAACTATATACGTTTGTTATTATCATTGAGGAACACATCGACGGCAGCTTCATCTTTGCAGAGTCTTTTGGTCGACGCCGGCCAACGGCGTAGGGTTTAGTATGTATAATAACGTCGAATATTCTCCATCGTCGCCGCGACCATAGCAGCATGTAATTAAGGGGGTTGATTGATGTTAATTCAAAGGGTAATTAAGAATGCTGCGCATAAAAATTCGATAATTTATGGTCATTGGGGATAATTACATGTTGACCAGCTTGTAATTGCACGCGCTTTTGTACGTGTATTAGTGCGCCCGGAGCACTTTTCACGTGCAAAATGGACGATGGATATATAAGTTGATCTATCCTTTGTACGATAAAATACATGTATAATATACAGACGTAAGTTCACGGTGGCGTAAACGTGTGAGCGTGTTTTGTAGAATATATACGGTCTCAGATCGCGGCTTATTATAGGGGCTGCTACAGATAAGGTGGACTTAGAAACTCCGTGGTGCTCGCTATGTGGTCTTCCACTAAGAGCTCCTGCTACTACCATTGCTACGGGTTGAAGCATATTTTGAACACATTCTCTATCTGCCACCTAAAACGCCTTAAAAAAGCTTCCTTAACGTCTAGACTCACATGGACTTACCACCTTTTGTTTTCTCGGCATTCATACATTAGTGTGCGAGCATTTACCCGACATTCCCCGTCCTGAGGTTCTTCTAAGCTTCAGCTTCGTGTTCTCGCTTCGTACGTATATTTTACGCTCCAGGCTACACACATTCGTGGGTTGTCCGGTGCCCTCGGCCATACTGGACTACAATTTATGAGCTCCATTCTCAACAATCTCGTAACCATGATTTTTTTTCAAATTTCAAACCGATCCTTCGTGCTTCGAGCTGATAACTCGTCGATGAGACTGTACATCTTTGTTTTCACTTAATAATTTATTTTGCACATTTTTTAGAGCCCGATTATTATCGATTCATCAGTACAGAAGTTGATGACAAAAATGTTCATCCAAGAAAAACATTTTATTTTGCGCAATATTAAAAAAACGCAAAATTTGCAAAGTCTTTGTAAAAATAATAAAAAATTGGTATTTGCCAAAATTTTGTGGCCGGTTCAATATCTAGCCTATTGAATTGTATTCCGAGAGCCTTTTTCATAAAAGTTGCAATAAAAAATAAATAGATTACCACATGAAAGATTTATGCAAATTGTAAAAACATACCTTAGTTTGTTGCTTGCTTTATTCGAGAATGTCATATCAAATGCGTCACAGAGTTCGGTACGAATTTGTTTAAGAACTCACCTATTAATTTGTCTTCAGACATGTATTATTCTTTTTATTGCTACATAGAAAACCATCGATGTTTTGAGAAACTAAGAGTTGTGTAATGGAGGTAAACATTTCATCGAGACGTTCGTGGCTGCAGTTTTTTTCGAGGATTTCAACGGGCAGAAAGGAAACTTGTTATTGGTTTCGAGCAAGAAAGCGTGGAATATTCGACCAAATACGATACCAGGTTTGTCCATTAAGTATTCGGTCGTCAGGCCAAAAAATCCAAAAAGACAACATTTAACCCTTCATATGTAACCTGTGAATAAAGTTTCTCAACTTGGTCTTTAGCCCAGCCATCATTTATTCATTGTAGCTCCCCTTTTTTCGAGGCAAAGTTGTCACGTAATACTAGAGCCGAGCAGGACAGTGGAACACGATCACTTATCTGTAATTACATAGGAATATGGTCTTCCAGAGAAAGAGTTACGTGGAAAACGCAACAATCATTTTTATGTTGTTTTAATCAGTCATAATTCTCCTACCAATGTAAATTACGAAAGTTTTTGCTCCTAATTCAAAGTTGTTCTCGACTCAAAGTTATTTCAGTATTGCTGAATTCCGTTTTGAATGGCAGACTACTTCAAACTTGTAACTGCTATTTAAAACAATTATTCTACAGCTATCTATGAATTCTATGAATATCAATTCATATCAATTCTATGTTTAAAATCTCGTCAAAATGAATGGTTTAGATCGTGACAAAATTGAATCTGGCACAATAATCACAAGAGAATTTTTCGAGTAATGACAAAAAAAGGCTTTCCCAAATATAACAAAAGGGTAGGAATTTATTATCAATTAAATATTCTCAGGGTTTACGAATTTAAAGGATTCAGAAAAATA
>JABSMR010106730.1:0-12204 GCA_018902295.1 Dusona sp. PSUC_FEM 10030013 | reverse complement strand
ATATATCTATATATATTATTTTTATAGAAACATTTTTATTTTTCCATGAAAATACTTTAATGTAAAGTGTATTTACGTTATATAATTGTTATTTCACATATCACACATCACGATACAGAAAAAAAAAGTTTTGCTGATATCGAAAACTTCACGGTTCCGGTACACTGTTCCAATTTGGTGCGAAATTTTCAATGATTTGTTTCGAAAAGAAAAGCCGGTGTAAAACTAGTGAATATTTTGTTTGCTTCAATTTGGGATAGTGTGTTGCTCAATGGTTCATTACGAATTTTCATAAAAATTCTTACGTTATAAAATTGCGTAACAAATTTGGATTTACAGTAAAGCAGTAATAAAGCTTAATCGGTTTTAAGCTCGTCTCGTAGCGAATCAAAAAATGTCTGTACTCTGTATTGATGTTCATCAATAAAATATAATTCAATTTGAAACGGCAGTTCGATATATATCAAAGAGTAATTCCACAGTAGAATTAAATTTGGAGTATTCGAGATAGTGTTTCGAACGATTGAGTGTTTTGATATATAGTGATCGGTTTTACACGAAACACTCTAGCATGGATTTAGATCAGATGGAAGTTGTAGTGGCAAAAAAACATACTAGTATGGATCTTGGATCAGGATTTTTGGTCCCCTTTTTGTTTAACTCCGATAAAAAAAAACCAACATTCGTTAAGGTTCTGAATGAGTATCCGAGGGCGTAGCATTTTAATCGATACAGGTGCCTGTACTCTTTCACTCTCGTTCATCACGATGATCGTTGAATCACGATTTTTCGATGAAATTGACTTTGAGACCGCGATCGTTAATGAAAACTTTTACTTTAGGACGAACAGTACCATCGAAAACACACTTTTAGCACGCAGCATTATTTTTTACTGAAGTGAGAAGGTTGCATGATCCGGAGCTGTTAACTTTTTCGTATTCATAAATATTTGATAATCGTTCCTTCGCTTCTCCATACGTTTCATTGCCGTCGCCACTCGTATGTGTCATAAACTCAATGTATGTTTCTCTTTTGGTTATCAAGAGAAGTGCACTTTACCAGCTTTTCGATGCGTGCGCCATTGTAACTTTATCACTATATCGATCCTCCTGAACAGAGAATCTGTTTCTTTCTCTCCCTCGCCACAAATAATTACTCTGAATTTGAGTGCAGCGAACAGATGAGTGTATATTGTTTTCTCGACATCAGGTATCAAACTCGTTTTCCAAAATCTACTATCCTAATTTTTCCTCTTCGTAAAGCCGTTAATATAAATTTCTTTTTATTCACATTTCCCGATACTTTTCTCAAAAATTCAAAACAGGATTATTACGAAGAATCTAAAATAATAACAGAATAAATACGACCCTTTACTTCCCAATGGTTTCACAGAGGCCTTTAAAGTAAGCATTTGAGCATGTATTTTAAGCTGGAGACATCGTTACTATCGATATAGAGGATGCCGCTGTCGAGTTATCATAAGAAAACAGAAAAATTCCATTCACCTCCGGCGGCTGGTTTTTGTTTCACAGCTTGAGAGGCCGGAAGAAGAGAAACCATTTCTTATCTTCCGCGTTAGACATGCTTTCAGTTTTTGAAATATTCAAATTTAGTTTATCGAAAAACTTGTATTTTTCAACAATTAGTCTCGTTATGGCGAAATAAAAAAAAAACGGTTGGATCGGCTGGGATTCGAGAACATTCTTTTTAATTAAAAATTTAGAAGTCAAAGGAAAACGTTTTTCTCTCCGTTGAAATTAGTGCGTATCTACATATTCAGGCAAAGGAAACGGTCGTTAAGGTGGAGGAGGCTTTCGCACCACAGAGCAAAGACTGAGACACGCGAACCCTCGAGAGTAGATAATCAGCCGTCCCTTGTAATATGTTGGGGGCGTACGAGACACAGTATAACGCATTGCCTGAAATATTTAACGAGAAGGTAATTTGGCGGAGATTCCCTTTCTCTCCATAACGAAAAAAGAAAAACAAATTTTAACTGGAGAGAAAAAAGCAGCTCATTCATGGATGCAAATCGTAAAAAGTTCTCGTGGATAGAATATTATCACTTTTAAAATCAGTGGGAATCGCTTAAGAGTACAGAGATTATTTTGTTCCCTTTCTATCTAAATTATTAACAAAAGTTCTCAAAATTATTCTTTTTGTGACCCAAAGGTTTATCTTCTGTTTTAAACCGATATTATATTGTTAAAAATGAATAATAAACGTCTATGACACAAACCGTAGGACCATACAAAGCTTAATTTGCAAATAATAATTAAAATTATGAATTCACAAGTGTTGACCAAATGTCCGGTAAGCCGTCACCGAATTCCTTATACGAAGGTGCGATATTTCGATGACACAATACAAATAAGCATATTCCTTATCGTGCATCAAACATCTTTAACGTGACACGCGCGCTCATCCGCGGCTGAGACGTCACATCCGCGCACGAACAAGCCACAGAGCGCATATATAGGAAGTAATGCTGAATGGATAATTAACGAGTGGACAATGATGCGGAACTTTAAACCGGAAATACTGAACTCGGCGTGATCCGTTCTTCCGATTAGTAGAGGTGGAAGAAAAAAAACAAAACAAAAATATAAATTCGTCGTGACAGTGAACGTGTTAGCTGACACGTCGCGTCGTTTTCTTCTATTGTTATTCCTCGAGCTTATTTTCAAGTTAGGTGTGTATAATGATTCAAACCTGGACGTATATGTGATAAACTGAAACCATTCGTGGATCGAATTTTGAGCGTTCAATTTACCTTTTAAATTAAAGTTGAAAAACGCATAACAAACATTTCAACGTAACCTAATAAATAGCCGATTAATATATTTAATTTAATACACAACTCCTTAATCCTACTGATAAAGAGTATTTTTTAATTACTGAATTGTTTTAATGATACGATCCAATCAAAATAATTCCTGACCATATACGAATGCCCAAACAGTAAATATTAATCTGGAAACATAATCAATTACGCGACATTAATTAATCGCAAATTTTGGAGCTGTGACACGCGTGCCATCACGTACGTTAATTGCGTAAACGCGCATTAACAAACAGTTGAAAAAAAAGGAGAATAAAAACAAAGCTTCGCTTTTGCAGAGTGAGAGCGCATCGAAACGGTTGACGATATACCACTCTCTTCTTCGCTCAGCTCGTGTGACGGCTTAATTGCATTGAGCTCAAACGTTTTATGCACATATACATATATATGTGTGTAATATACATTTCGAAGCGTGTGTGAATCCGCTTTTGCACGCCGCCTCATAATTACTATGATCTTGAGACTTCACGGTGCTCCAGTTTTGCGAGAGACACGCGGGAGAGTGTTCTTTGAGAGAGTCGAGCAACGAAGCCGCGACGACGAAATATATCGTGACCCAGTGCACGCACTTGACACGAGAGGGCGCACGAACGTTGACGGTCAAGAAAACCGGCAATCTTCACGTCAAAAGCAATGGAGACTTTCACCGTGTTCGCCGAGCACGTGCGCTTCTTTTGTTAACTGTTCTGGATGCTGGAACGGCCAACATTTTTTTTTAAATCAGCCAAGATTGGCGAAAAAAATGTGCAGAACTGTAAAAAACCAACGGACGATTACCACGTTTTATTTTCAGAGTCCGATTTGGACCATACAGTCTTTAACGTCCCCCTACATACTTTCGTAAGACATTGGGTGGTGAATTTTCAACTCTTCCGGAAGACAACCAATTGAAAAGGTTGAAGAGATCCACTGTTACTTTGTATTATTATGTTCCACTCTCAAATGCCGAATCAAAATGCAGCACGCTCCTTGCAACTGCACGTCAGTATTACGAGGCCCTTTGTGGAGCGCGCAATTCGTAATCCTTTCCGGACACCCATGATAGATGATAACTTGAATTCAATTGCCATCTGAATTGCCAGAGACGACACGAGGACGCTCTAAATTCTCACGTTGAGACATGTTCTGAATGGCTTCTTTTTGTAACTGTATATAAGTACGCTATAAAACGTATACATACATGGATAAACTCCGAAGTGATCGAGACTTTGTGCACTTGAATAGGAAGCTCTTGATGCATTTTTTGCAATAAAGGATTTGTGTCGCACAAGGGAACTCGTGGACGAAGACAAACGTTTCTGCGGATCTGACTGAGAAAATGAGGAAATAAAAGAACAGAAAACACTTCGGTTCTGGCTATTGGCGGATGCACCAAATGACAAAATAGAGAACCAACGAGTTTGTGTGGCAGAAGAAAAACTCCGTATTCGCTTAGCCGTGATAACACTTTTAAGGTGCAAACTTCTAGTGTAACTTGCTTTCGTCAGTGGAGTATAAAGTAGACACCTTAAAGAGTGGAGAAAATGAATAGAAACCGGAGATGCGAAGAACTCGGGTACAAGAAACACTTTAAGTTGTCGAGAAGACAAGTCCTTGCAGAGAAACTCGAAAAGACCTCGCCAGATATACACAACCGTGAAATTCGCTTCGCACAAACTTTCACAGGACTTTTCTCTCTTGTGTAAAGCTTCTCTCTGAGAGCAGGAAAAGAGAATAATCGAAGCACACGGGTGCAACGCGAAACTTACTCGTCGATGCGTTTTCCATGAAGCCCAAGCTCGGCACTCAAAACAACTTAAAGCGAAATTATACGAACTCCCGTTTCTTCGTTTAACGTACATAATACACTATGCGATACAATGCTTCGCTTTCAAATATATTGTTGGGGAAACTTTACCTCTTTTGAGCATGTTAAGACTGTTTCATGAACTGTCATCATAATATTGCTGTAGAGTATTCATTCCGTATGCAAATGTAGAGTTGACATTTGCAAACTCTGTATCAATTTAGCGTTTTCTAATGAGCTTTGAATTCGTGAAATATTATTTTCATGACGTTTTATGATGGCAGTAGAAGTTCAAAAACTACCACCATCATCTTATTGCGAAACAGAGACAGAAAATTGTTGTCCTAATCCACCAGCTGGCTGTCGCTCGCGCCAAGTCTGAATGACGAAGATTTCGAACTGATTGGACGAAGGACGACACGCTCAGCTCCCACAACGCGGAGTCTTGGCATCACTTTAATTCCGCAGTGTCATTGGGACTGGAATGAATAACTCGACTTGTGGCTGTATGTTTCGCACGATTTTCCGCGTCATCTCATAGGCCCGGAGAGCAAGGGGCAGATATAAAGAAAGAGAGAACGATAGAGAATGATGGCTTAGGGACTCGTCAATAATGGTCCAGTAACGAGGCGTTCTATTCATCCGTAAATCATTTTCTCCTCTGATCTTCTCACCTCGAAAAGAAAATAATGTATACATTACTCGCGTAAAAAGATGTTTATCTATATACCAAAACGTATAACGAAGGCACGTCGTGATATTGGGTGAATTGACACGGAGAGTGGTTAGGGAGGCAGGCACGTGACGTCCCACCCACCTTGAGATAAAAAAGACATCTACGTCTGTTATCGGATCTGTGAGAAGCGTTTCTCATTTTTTTCAAACATCCACGTAATTCAAAGTCATGATTGTACTTGATGTAGATTTTTTTTTATATTTCGATGAGGACAAAGGATAGGCACATTTGTGTAAAATAAAAAAGAAATCTTCTCATGGTGGTTTTTTTGTTAATCATGTCAAAGGGTGTCAAGTTGAACATTCTTCAAGAACCAGTTTGAGAACCACTCACGTGTCTCCTTAGTATCGCAACATTCGCGGCTGAGAGGCGCCGAAGAGATGTCGCCGAGCCAGAAAGCCCTGTCTTCTTGTCTTTCAGCCACTCCCATTTTTGGCTACCGAGTTACTACCGCCCTGCTGTCAGAGACCGCCAGCGAAAACGACTTCTCCTGCTGTTGCTGTTGCTGCTGCTACAGCGGATTTCACGAAACTCGTCCCGCTCCGAAACTGCATCCGCATTCGACATTGATTTATCTCAAGGATGAAAAGAGAAGCAACTACACAAGTATAACTAGCGCGAAAAATAAGAACCGAAGAACGCAGGGGAGTCCTCTGGGTGTCGTGAATCCTGGAGTATTCGTTTAATTTGAAGAAGGTTGAGTCAAGTGGTTGACGAAGAGAAATGAGAGAAAATAATGTTTCGTGGGGGGTCGGTTTTCATATCGGTTAGAGGAAGCGATGAGCTTGGATTGAGCGAAGAACAAAAGGCATCTGGACCTCAGGGGAAAATGGATAACGGTGAGGGGCAAAAGAGGGAAAGAGAGAGAGAGAGAGAGAGGGAGAGCGAGAGCTTTCTTTGCATCTCTCAGCTTAAAGTCAAACGAGCGATGTGGAATGCGAAGGCCTCCTTAAGGTGCCTCATTTGAATAAGACAAATGAAGACATCGAGCAGACAACACTCGAGCATCGTCGAGAGCTGCTGTGGCTGCAGAGCCGATAGGATTGAACGAGAGGATAAGAATAAAAGGTGCGTGCGCTGTGTATTCCTCGCAGTCCGCCTCTCTCGCCTACGCTCATCCACCCAGTGTTGTTGAACCGTGAACCAATTGATTACAATCGTTATGGAAACAATAGCTGAGACAAGAGCTTACCCTAACGATGAAGCCGTTTCAGCGTGGATACAATAATCAAAGCTTATCCTCCAAGTTGAAAAGCAAACAGTACCCTCGATCGAACTTTTTGTATAAATTCTCCTGCAGGGCCGTGAAAATCGATTCTTTACCAAATGACAATAAGACCCCACGCACTGCAGCACAATTCACGGTGCTTCTCTGGTGGCCCTGCACCCAATATACATATCATGCACTTTATTCACAACCGGTAGGCAAATTGGTACTTTATTATGCAAATCGTCGTTATGCAAATGTTAAATTGAAAAAACACCACAGAGATCCGAGAGAGGTATCTCAAAAGCGGATGAACCGAGATGCATCGCTATGGGAATAGGATCTCTCGTCTTTACCCCGAGGGGTTTTCTTTCGAGCCGTATCCCTTTCACCGTGAATAATATTCCATACGAGTCCCTCGAGAAATGTATATTCCAGTTAGCGGAAAAGTGAGATCAGCGCAAAAAAATGTATTGATCGATGAAAAATGTTTAAACTTATCGTAAAAGTGATTACATCACCCAGGAAAAAAAAGTCAGTCTGGATAGACTTCAGATGCAATGTTTGAATACTCTGTTGCAAACTTGCTCTCACTTTCCCATGCACGTATTCACTCCGACGCACGTTTCCTCTTCCTCCCTATTTGTTTGGCGAGAATGACGAGGTGAATGCCACCCTCAAAGTGGCTGCCTGACTCCACCGTCGCTTCGAACCCTTCAGATTTGCCTTCAGCCCGAACGATTGTGTCTGGATTCAATGACGGTACGTGTCGTTGAAAATGGTTTGAAAAAAGATATTCAAACTGAAAGCATTTCTAATTTTTTATCAGTATTATAAACAACGGTTCTATGGCGTATAAAAGTCGATATCGCTGAGAACCTGAAATTTTTTCATGGCAGGAATCAATAAATGTACAGTCAGAAGCATTGGACCATGCACACAAATTTCCTGAATGATTAACTTCTCGTGTCCCTTCTTCCACAACCATTGCACTTATCTTTAAACAACCCTATAAACATATATTTTTCGCCATCTACTGGAAGCTGCGTGAACTTTGAGATGTATTGAACAGCCCCGATGCGCAGAGCGGGATGCGCTTACCAACCCCTAGAATTCCAGACCTCGCAAGCTCTCGGAGAACCGCAGTCTGGACAAAAACGTTAGTCCGCCCAGAAAGCAATAACGGAGTGGAATTAATCCTCGTCGTGTCCCGACGCGATCCCGATTATTGCCGGGTGTATATTAAATTTTTTGAAACGATGAATTTCTGAAAAAACAATTAAGCGAATTGATTCGCTCGTTCGTACGATTATTTCAAATGGCATTTTGTAATTCGGATATTATACTTCAAAAAGAAGTATTTACAAGAAATTTGAAAGATTACGCGGCTTGAAGCGATCGCGCACATTTGCCATGTGAGCTGTGTGTCGATTCGTGCAAATTAACAATAATTCATAACAATAAATAAACAAAAGTCAATTTAAAACTAATAGAGAGTTGCTTGTGGAAGTTCAATCATTTTTTAACATGAGACCGAGCGCAGTAGTATTGTTGTTAGTGGTGTATTCGTTTAGTCTGATGATATCATCAGAGGCAAAGATTCAGCAACAGGCAGCGATTGCCGATGAGAATGAAGATGACGACGACGATGATTGGGACGAGGACGACGACGATGAAAATGCTTATGGTAAACCAGAAGTCGATGATGACGGTAGAATTTACAAAAATCCGCGCAATTCTCCCTCGGCCATGTGTCCAAGAGATGAGGAAAAAGCTGGACTTCTTGGGCAAAAGTGTCTGAGAAAGTGTTCTACCGACGAGGATTGCAAGAGCAAGAAGAAAAAGTGCCGATGCGACGGTGCCTGTGGAATGTCATGCATAAAGCCGGAACGCGAATGTCCTGAATTGAACGAGATCCATTACGGAAAAATGACTGTTACCGGAAAATTGTTCGGTGATCGTGCACATTACACCTGCGATCCGGGCTATTTCACAGTCGGACTCACCGAAAGAAATTGTCGAGCCGACGGGCAATGGACCGGAACAACACCATCCTGCAAAAAAGAACAAACATCATTTTGCTCAAGTCCACTGAAAATTAAAAACGCAAAACATAACGCATCCTTGGAACAAACTTCCTTCGATCTGGATACCACCGTCCAATACTTCTGTGACCACGGTTATCAAACTACCGGTACACCAACAGCCAAGTGTCTGATGATGGACAAAACTGCCAGCTGGTGGGGACCGGACATAAAATGCGAGCCTAGAAGTTGCGGAGCTCCGACGGATATTCCAAACGGATGGCATGCAGGCGAATGTTACATCTATAATTGTCAAGTCGCGTATCATTGCGTGGATGCTTACGAGCTAGTAGGAAGAACTGAAAAATTTTGTCTCGCCGATGGAACTTGGTCACCAAAAGAACTTCCCCAATGTGTACAGGTACGAATTAATTAATCAAATAAAGATCAACGAAATGCGATCAGTCGTGCGATAAAATACCTCACTAGGTATCTTTTGTTACTTTAAAATTCCATCTTAAAGGTCACGTCAGTTCAATGCCCTCAACCAGAGAATCCACTTTACGGAAAAGCTGTTTATACTTCGACCGCTTACAATTCGATAGTATCATACGAATGTGACTACGGTTATCGCTTAACGGATCAGGCGACGCGTAGATGCAGTGCGGATCGTCGATGGTCCGGTCAAGCTCCTACGTGCCAAGAAATTAATTGCGGGTCACCGGGAATTTTATACAACGGCTGGATCGAGGAGAACGAGCCAGGTGAATAAAGGCAGATGGCTCGTATTTAATTTCTCCATTCTCCCTGGCCAGTTTATCTTTTTATGACCTATTAATTTGCTGCAACACCTACCGAATGAAAAATATTTTACGAGAGCACCCTTGTCCAAAATATAGTATACCATTTATAGTCTTCTGTGTAATTTCCACCTTTTGTTCTCACCGAAATCGAACCATTCAACTTTTTGTAATCATCTTTGACATCCAGTTTAAAGCTCTAGGCCTAAAAGAATTTTCGTCTCGTTTGTCAAAGGAACTGGGCAAGGGGTTAGCGTGATCTTTCGATGCAAAGAGCGCATGAAGATGGAGGGTAACACATCATCGGTGTGTCAGGCAGACGGCAAGTGGCGTTATCCTCTTCCCCATTGTTGGGCACCTTGCGTCGTCCCACAAATCGAGAAAGGTCGTATAACCGTGGCAAGTCACGCGCGTGATCACATCAATAACGTGACGGTTGTCGAACATGGCGAAAGACTTCTAGTCTCCTGCATAAAAAATTACGAATTCGCGGCGAATAGTACTCCCGTAGTTTGTAGAAATGGCACCTGGTCCATAGTTCCATCGTGTTCACCCGCAAGGTGTAAGCAGATGCCAAAATCACCGAAGAACGGTATGGTCATAGCACCAAAGACTGATCACGGTATGAAGGCAGTTTTTAAGTGCAAGGATGGATTTACCTTGGTAGGAGGTGGTCCTAATAATTCTTCCAAACAAGTTGAGTGTCGGTACGGTAATTGGACGGGTGATATTCCACATTGCATTGAAGTTTACTGTGCGTTTCCCGGATATATTAAAAACGGTAAAGTTCTTCTTGTGGGAAACATGGGTGTCTACGATTACCGCCCTTACGTCAAAAAAGTTCCAAACAACAAACAAATAATGTACGACTGTGACAAGGGCTACGTGTTAAGCGAAGGTCCACCCGGTGCAACTTGTATCGGCGGTAACTGGAGTCCCAAAGAACTACCAGCCTGTCTTCCAGGTCAACATCCTAGACTCCGATGGAGTCGTCGACGTAGATCTATCGATGATAAAACTTCGAGTAACTCGACAACGGGTTACAGGAAGTTCATTGAATTTTTCCGGAGAATTGGTAAAAAATTATTGCACTTGGAGTTCAACGGGGTTCACGGAGGTGGGAAACGAAATTCGAGGCTGTCGAGTGAATCGAGCATCTCGTCCACAAATTCAACTGATAATTCGTCAAATTCAAAATCCGCCACGAAACACAATACCGTAGATGGAAAAATTGACGAAGAAGAATTGAAAACAGCAGCAAGCAATAACTCCATCGACTCCATCATACGCAAGAAGACAAACGGGCATAAAAACAAACCACGCTCGAAGGACGAACGGATGATCGACTTTTTGCGAATCGTTTATCGCAAACTACGCCGAATAGATTCGAGACGGGACAACAACGGCACGAACACGAGCATGCACGAGCTCTTGAATCTGATGAGTCAAAATTTCTTCAACGTTAATCTCGCGGAAAATAAAAGGAGCAATTCGAGTCACGGTCACCAGAGTTTCGAGGTGAAGAATCAGAGAGAATTTACAAAGTTGAAAAGGGAATTCGAGAGAATAATGAAGTTTTACAACAAATCATTGCGCTGGAGCGAGAAGCACAATCGAAGAGAATCGAAGAGGCGAAAGACCGATGGTCACGGTGATAAAAAGATGAGAACAACGAAAGAGAAGAAGAAGAAACGCAACAGAACGAAGAGCTATTACAAGGGTTTCTACGAGTTTATCAATGGTTACGTGAACGAAAAATTGTCAATACTCGAAACGCAGAACGGCACCGACGAACTCATGCGAAGAATGAACATCGACCAGTTTACCGTGAAGAACGGCACGACATTCACAATCGGAGAGATATACGCGTTTTTCAAACATATCATAGAGAATAAATTGAATATCGTGGATGGGGCTGTTGAAGGTGCCACAACAACGGGTAGCACGATTGAATCAAAAGATATCGTTGAAGCGATTGATAATCAAACATCGAGTACGACTCGTGCGACTGTCACGTTAATATCAGCGAGCGGTGAATCTGGTTTAGGAAATGAGATACCGACGATCGAAACGAATGACAACCAACAACACGAAGTCAAGAAACATCGCACAAAGCGAATACGAAATGCAGTGGAGGAAACAACCGTCGTTTATCAGAATAGAAAATTGCTTTCGGTTCGTTCACCGCTGAGCAACGTACGGCCCAAATCCACAGTGGCACAGGTCTATCAAAGTAACAGCCTTGAGGATAAATCGAAGCAATTCACTTTAAACGGTCTGGAGGCTCAGCAGCAGAGTCGCTCAAAGAGATTTCTCGCGGCATCCGAGCTAGATAATCAAATAATACTAAAAAATCTGTATCTTAATGCGTATGAAGATGAGTACAGGGCTAACGTTAGACGTTCAATATCGCAAAACAATCGTGCCAATTGGACCGCTCTAAGGCGGCGCAAAGGTAATCTTGATCATTACGAAATTAAATAATGTATTAATTATTAATAATGTATTTGTGATATTATGATGATGATGATAATGTTCACGGTGAAGAAGATCGTAGAAGAAAAAACACACGCACACATATTTACACAAACACACACATAAACTTACGAAACGAACTACAACTACTGACAAAATAAAACGTAACAAATTTATTAAGCCATTTACCAATTACCAAACGATTTTAGGTGAGTATACACAACATTATATTATACAATAGTTGATGGTGTTAATCCTTTCACCTTGAATCTCCATACATTATTGTAATGTGTATTACGCTTTGTGAAAAAATAAAAATAAAAAAAAGTCTTTT
>JABSMR010106619.1:0-12207 GCA_018902295.1 Dusona sp. PSUC_FEM 10030013 | reverse complement strand
TTTTTTTTTTTTTTTTTTTTTTAATGTTCAATGGATATGATTTCAATTTAAACGAATAATTCGGCAGACGACATTTGTAAGGTAATACAATTAAGTAAATACCATTTTCTACAGAGGTAGGGATTTGAAAACAACATAACGCGAATACGGACAACATCGCAAAATTTGAGAGATCCAAGGTCATTGAGCATGCACAGAATGACCCATACACATCGGACTTTGCTGCCATTGCATGTCAAACAGTACTGCAATATTCTAGGATGTGTATACATGGAAGGAAAATTTTTTCATTGATTTTTTACTTCTTTATTAACGTGTCAACGTTATGGTTTGTATGGGGTACTGTCGATAACTATACTGCTAGAATCGAGAAACAAGAAAATAATGACAGTCGTATTGTACAAAGAACTGACATGACGTGATTATCTTAACGCCGATCAAATATTGTGAACTATTTATTTAATCCTGGTGTAGACATTAAATTTATTATGAGCAAAAAAAAACAAGGAATTATTGTTAAGTTTTTTGATGAATAAATAATAAGTAACTCAGTTTTTATTAAAAAATACTAAGGGTTTTGTGCACCGATAAAGTTACGCAAAGAAATCATTCCGATTATTCAACTTATTTTTTAATTCGTTTAAAAGAATATAAAAGAGTATAGAAAATATTTATCATTTATGTAATAATGACTGACAATTCTGAAAGTAGAGACGTACGAAGTATTAAGATTATAGGACTATCCAAATAAAGTCACTTAGTATAGAATCAGCATGTTCGGAGGTATAATATTTTCATTATACCCGTCGATGAAGTTTGCACTGTTATATAAGGAACGCAGATCCATATCTGTATTTATATACATGTCTATTAATATATGTACGGTAACAAATATAGCTAAGGTTTGAGTTTTTCAGTAAATGTCGGTTTTGTCGCGCAAAGAATGTGATAGAAATTCTGATAAGGGAAATGCAACATTTTCAAAAACAAAATAATTTTTTTTAAAGTGCTAAAATTTGTTATCATTGAAAAAAATTGCTCAAAAAATCTTAAAAAACGATGTATACTTTTCTGACGACTCACAAAATTTTCCGACGAAATCCATGAATGCATGAATTAGCTTTTGCTTTCTTTCGCTCTGTTAGCAAAGAAAAAAAAAACACAAAAACGGCGCAACATTTATAACCGTAATAATTCATAACAATGACTGCGTGTCTTTGAAAGTTGAAGGAACGTTATAAAAGCGTCGCGGTTGGAGTCTCAGAGCATGAGGGTCACTGAGCTGTAGACGCTTAGTCTACAGAATCCTCGTATATAACCTAGTGAAAAATGTCTTCGAAGTTGTGCGCAGAAAATGCAATACTTTTGCGTAATATTCGGAGCACACGGGCGAGTGAACTGGAAAAAGTTTCTTGCATAGTGTGCGTTGCCATAAAAAAAATGATATTCATATGTGCGTGTGTGAATATACCTGAATGCTTTATCCTATAGCTATATGTGTTAGTGACAAAGGCGCGCTTGTTTGCAGCATGAAACTACCGAGCCCAGTTCGCAAATATTTACATCGATACTAAAATAGAAAATGTGATTCGAAATATTCTAGACGATTGTGCTCGGCTTTTAACGCACGTGATGAGAACGTATCGGCTAGAATAAAATAGATTTTGTCACCGTAACATACGTGTCAAATGGATGCTTTGATTTCGCAATTGCGATCGAATATGCAGCGAGAAAACGAAAGTTCTTGTTTTTATTATTTTTCTTTAAGGTTTTTCGACCGGGGAATGTTTATA
This sequence comes from Dusona sp. PSUC_FEM 10030013, assembly GCA_018902295.1. Lineage (NCBI taxonomy): Eukaryota > Metazoa > Arthropoda > Insecta > Hymenoptera > Ichneumonidae > Dusona > Dusona sp. PSUC_FEM 10030013. The sequence continues at coordinate 10,414 of JABSMR010106619.1, read as the reverse complement.
CCGAGGTAATGCGAACTCAATGAATTTTGTTATCCATTTTCATTATTCATTTATAGAGAACTGAATAAATTTTTCTTTATTTTGGACCAAAATACAACTAACAAACTTCGTTCTGTTTAATTAATTTTCATAAAGTTCAAATACAACAAATACCTCAAAGCAGTTGAAAAATAATTGTATTTCATGTTATTTGTGTATTTTTTTTTATTGTCAGCGACTGAACATTTGTACAAATTTCAGAGCTGCAAAGAAGAAAATTAAAACTTAGTTTTCAAACATTGGTTAGTTTACTATTACCATTTCTCGTCAGTATCATGAAGAAATGATTGAAATGTTTCCCAACTATAAACACAGCTAATGTATCTCGCTCGATGTGAGGAATTCGGTAATTGAATTTGTGCATTTTGAGTTTATCACTATGCGAATGAAGTAGTATCAGCACGATTCGTCGAGTAGCCGCAGGTCAGAGAATTATTCACAACGTAGCTGAAGGCAAAATGTTGTCAAGATTGTAAATATTTTGTGCTCATTGGCTACGCGAAGGGTTGAACTGAAGTCAGAGGAAAACACATTAACCAAAAGAACATTATCATTAGTTGATCAAAATTTTATAAACCATAATTACTTTAACAAAAGTAAAAAGACTTTTATACCGAGTATCCACTAATAATATCCACTCTAACGTATAATCAAATGATCCAATTGACAATATGTAACACGATAAGTTATTTATATTTTTTTTTCAAATTTATTCAATACAAAAATTCTCCCGACTCAAATGCCCACTACCAACGTTATATGCAACTTTTTTTTATGATAACAAGAAAGTAACATTTAGAAGGTCATCAACTCCGTGAGCTTCTGAGCTTATAATATCTGTTTAATTCCTGCAAAATACCCTATGAACGTACATTAAATCTCATGACGGGCGAAGCCGATAAGCACGAGGCAATCAAAGCGTACACATTAACCTGATTACTACCGTTAGAGGGCGGGGAACCATTGTTCGCGGTAATTATTATTTTGGTTTCAATGAACTGGAACTGAAAAAAAAAATGGAATTTGTTTCTATTGAAATGTAGAGTAAAATGTCAGAGCTTTTCTTCCCTTCGAATAAATACTGCTAGTTAATTTATGAATAATAAATTCACGGAAATTTTACATAAATTTACATCGATTATTGGTTATTTGAAGACAGATGCACTGAACATACGAGAATATAATTAACGTTCAACTTACAATCAATATTCGATCGTTTAAAATATCTGTCAAAAACCCGAAGAAGAAAAATAACTGTACTTTAAAAAAATATGAATATCTTCCGTTATCTTGCATTTTGTTCGACGACAACAAATCCAAAGAAGAAATAACAATAAATAAACGTTCATGAATATCTTCCGTCAATTTTTTTTTCTTTAACGCAACGTACCTAAGTAACTCGCGTAGAAATAGAAAATCACAAAATATCTCTTTTATGAAAATCGGTACAGTAGTTTTTTCTGTAGCGTTAAAGAAATACAAAAACATACAACACGTGCGACCCAACAACATTACCCTCCTTTTTGCAGTCGGATAAATATGTTTTTCAAGTAAATTTACTTGATGCGAAAAATTGCGAAATTTTCTAGATGGCGCAGATAATTGAAGTAACTTCGTAAAAAATTTACGACAATTTTCGATGGAAAAAATTGGAGTAGAAGGATAAAAAAGTTTCGCCTCATTCATTTTCGTATGGCAAGACCACAGAGGTTAATCTACTTTTAATTCCAATGTTTAATCAAGCCTCCTGGAATCTTCCAGATCTAGATATATATAGTGGAGTTTAGCTGTGGGCGTAACTTACGGGACGGCGACGTAAAGCAATCTCGGATGTGGCTTTGCACGTGCGAGAGTTGACACGCAACCGCTGTGCCTCCTGAAGGAAGTCAAAGGTAGAGATACTCTCATTGTGCCAGAGTCCCTTCGAGCAATTTTTGAGCTGATCTCTGGCGATACCAAAATCGCGTACTCGTTCATCGTCCTCGTGATATCGTGAGCTTTATTTCGCCTTTTTTTGTATCTGTCACAATTTTTTCATTTCCACGATTCTTGAGAAACTTTTATTCCTTGCGCAATCACTTTGGACAAATTCACAAAAACACGTCACTAAAACGATTTTCTCTATATCTACCGATTTCTATAACTGGTCGATTTGACCAGCGCCGATCGACAATTATCAGTTACCAAGCTTTCTTCAAGTATTCTCGATAGTCTCGTTCATAATGAAAACTGGTTTAAAACTTATGCCAAACATGACTAATACTCTCGACTTCTCTTTTATCTCTTACTCTGTTTATCTATTTCCTTCACTGACGCGCTATCGACTGTCGTTCATCTCAAGAGGCACTATATCTACGCGTATATTGCGAGAGTACATTTTTCTTCTCTCTTATGTTCTCTATTCTCTCTCCTCTCTCTTCCTCTCTTTGCTGCCGTTCCTGCTCTTTGGCGTCACAATCTAGTACAGTCGAGCACTCCCTGATTACACTCGTGAAGCTTCAACGACATCAAGTAGGTCTCAATCTTTTTTTCCTCTCGGATTCGTCTACCTCTCGATGCTGATGGAGATAGATACATCATGACGGTTTAATGAAAAATACTGCGTCAATCAAGTGGTCTGCATTTTTCTGATTGAAATATGCGGTCTCTCACTATCACTGTAACCATATATATTGAAGCATTTTTTTAAATCTCGTCATCCCCTCGAAATTATTCTTTCGATACAGCATTCCATGGGAATTAAATTGTATTTCACGGATCCTGCACTTGCCAAATATTTTTTCAATTAGTTATCAACTTGTGTAATATATAATGTATTTTTTGAACACGATGCCAGTTGAGATTACTCTCATCACAAACGAAACTAACCACCATGAAGGTACCTGAAGAATATTTCCGAGCATCGAAAAGTCAAACGAAATCAATTTCATGATTTCCAGTGTCGTATTTTTGGATGAATCGAGTGGTTTCTTTGTAACACAATTTTCAAATGATTTTGACAAATTTTGAAATGGAAACACCAAGTAAATCAATAAAATTATATTCTAGAAAAGCAAATTTTCACGACTCTCCGACGTCCCTTACAATTCATACAATTTGTAAAATTTTCCCGTTTGCAGAATAGCAGACAATTCGAATAGAAGAGTCTCTCGCTGTTGGTTTAAGTATAGAAGAGAAAAGTAAAATTGAGTCAAGTGTAATGTTGGGTATGACCATAAAAAAAAATAAAAAATAAAAACACCAAACTCTGGCTAAAGTAAGTTTGGAAACATAAACGTTTCGCCTTGCGACCAAAAGATAGAAACTCATTTTAGTCTCCGACAGTTTCCGTCTCTTTGTGAACAAACAAGTCTCTCTATATCCGTGTTTCTTAGCGATTTAATCCCAATGAGAATTCACACGTCGTATCTGCATTGTACTTTACAAAGCTTTGGGTATTATACGTTTTTTGGTGCGAGGAAGCAAAAATTTCATTCACCCGATCACGTAATAATGGACCGATTTTACTACAGTTATTTTCCTTTGTAAATAAATGGATCAAACGTTAATACACGAAAGTGACGGAAAGATGAGCTCTGGAGGAGGGCTAAGCTTGGATGATATTTAAAGTATGAATTTGTACGATTTATGACTAAATCAACACTTTTGTTAGCGCAATGTATTATGACAAGCAAAAAACTTATTTGATCAAAGTCAAATTATTTACTTAGCTCAAATTTATTTTAAATTCAACAATCCATTTTTCAATTACTTGTTATATTTCTTTAGCCCCGTCATTTTGTACTTCTCGAAAAAATTGTTTTATTCCCTGTTGTATTGCAGTTTTTCAATGAATTCACTGCTGTCTGCTACGAGATATAAAAATATAAATAAAAACAATTTCAAATTTTACTGGATATCGTGAATTGTCATACGATTAACGTGTTGTCGTTCGAAAGATTACTAATTGTGCTCAACATTTTTGTGAATAATTATTCGCGGCAAAAGCACGTTATTATAAATTACAGAACACGAGATAGAAAGCAGACGGTACATGATCCTCGAGTAAGTAAAAAAATCAACATGCAACACACACAACGAACGAATACTAAAGGTATAAATGGAGAGACCTGAATTGAAACAAAAGACCGGAGACGAACCATGGGAGATTTGAAAAATCAATATGTCGTTCTTCGCTTTACGAGATTTCAATGTTAGTCCCGTGTTTTCTCAACTATACTAAATCCCCGTGCCATCCGCGTGAATCTCCATTTATCTAATTGAATTGATCGATAATGGATTCACGGGGTTTCGAGTGAATCTCGAAACTTTTGACATTTGACAAATGATTTGATAGAAGAAAATCCATTTAACGGTTAGTGAATATTTAATGATCTGCAAAAGAATAATAACCAATGTAATCATTATTTTTTCCCCATGGGTACAAAAAAAATCGATCTATGGTTCATTGGACAAAACTACGAATGTAAAGTATACCAAAAATGACATGTATTACGAATTCCATTAGTAACAGCTATTAGAAACATTATGTTAGAGATGGAAGATATAGAACTTACGCCGCGCTTAGACGCAATATAAAACAAAAAAATTCCGATGTTTTCTCGAATAGGGAACAGTCTACATAATCTCCAAACATTATTATCTCCAAAGAGCTAGGAATTATTTATTTCGATACCTATTCAATCCATTGAATTATGAATTGAGAGAATTTTTAGTTCTCTTTTTCGATTCTAATGCAGAGAGCCAAGATTTTCCATGCCTTAACAAAGTATGTTTTTCTGGGATTCACTTTACACACACTCTCAGTATATGATTTTTTAAAAATACTGTGCCTCATCCGATGTGTATTCACTTTTACCACGTAACTCGCTTCAAACATGCACACCAAACAAAACTGCACATTATCACATATGCACACACACAAAGTCGTATAAAGGTGAAACGAAATAAGGAACTTGAGTAACAATGTTCACCTACAAATTCACACTCTAGCTCTTAGGGTTTCGTGTCCGTATCGCGGATTCTTGATGTTCATCAGTCGCGTGCCGGCTGGGGACTGACTGCCTCTATGACGCCGACTGTTGCTTATACGTAGCCGTATGGCTTATCGAACCGAAACGCCACAACCGAGTTAACTCGTATTCCGACGTGGAAAGGAACATTCGGTTGATTGCTCCGTAAAACCGAAAAAAATACGTACCGAAAAATCAATTTTTTCTTCATTGATTCCGTTTACTTTATTTCCCATCAGTTCTTTTTTCGGCGCATCATTAATTACTCATATACCAATTGATTTATATACAAAAGAACTGAATATCCATCACAGAACAAATCTAGAATCACTTTATTCTGTATAAAGGTTTCTTTCCAAATTACAAGAAAACGAGCATTTCTCAGAAATACATATTTTTTAATTGCGCATCTACAGTGTTGAGATCCATCTTCATTTCCGATAACAAATGTTCACCTTATGTAATGAAGGAAAAAAAAATGAAGGTACGCTACGTTTGAACGCTCGATAATTTAATACGAATTAAAATTTGCAGCACCTGAAGTCATCGAATCGTCCAAAATTTAATGTTTATCGTATCGATCGTCACACCCACCTTCGATCATAATCAACATTTTAATTCTTCATTTCAAAGATTGCTGGGGGTATTTTACTCGAAAAAAAAGAAAATTAAACAATTACATTCTTGATAAGGATAAAAGAATAAAGTATAGAAGATTGCTGAATAGCAGTTTGAGATAAGAAAAAATATATATAGTCCCACATAGCAAAATCACAGTTTTCTATTTCTATTTATAAGTGTAGATTGATTTATCACACAGAATGATAGACTGCATAAACGGCAGAGAGATTTTTTATATTTTTGTTTATTTATTCATTTTTGTTTGAGGTTTTTTTATACATCCAATGTCAACATCCACGCACTTCGAAGATCTCCATGTGATAAATCAATCAATACAAATAGAATGTTGGATGATATTTCCAAAAATATGGGCGGAAGTTTATGTGTGATGTGACGATTGACGCAAATGTACATTTAGAGTTAAAAATTACTAAAGAAGCTTTTCTTGGGTTATTATACGCACGGCTACGTAAATATTTTGAAGATGCTATTTCTGTGGGTGCTGTGGTTGTCGGTGTGGATATTCTCACGGGGTTTGAGACGGGGAAAAAAGATGAGCCAGAAATCAAACGAACGAACCCAAAGAATGTTATTCCAACACATAAGATGCTGCCAAAAAATAATATTTTGAATGAGAACGAAATGTGTGGCATAAATAAAGTTCATGAAAATTCTGTAATATAAGATTTTATCAACACTGCGTTTTTGGAATGTGTATAATTTGTATTATGTGTATAACTTTTTGACACTCTTAGGCATTAATTCACTAGCCTGTTTCGTTGATGCAGTAGATGAGTCGATACCATTTTTTCACGACGAAACTCGTAACTCGAATGTACCTTAAACGACGTCGTTATTGACCAGTAATTGCGACTTGTTTCATATCAGTTGTGTATTCGAGGCAGATCCGAAGATTACTCGACCGCGAGGAAACAACTGTCTCGAGGCCCGAGGACTTTGTCACGTTCTTTAAATTGAGCGACATCTTTTTATTCTGTTAATTTAACACATATATAATTTCATAATTTTAATTCCTAACTATTTTTTCGTTAAACTGCTTTGACAGAAAAATAATTTTGGAATCGTTAACTATTGTTTTATGCGTAATCAATTGCAGGTTGGGAACACTCGATATATCTTAAAACAATTGAGAGCTCTTTCGAGATAATAAATAATCATCAATTCCTGCAGAGTGCCTGTACACAATAATCGAATTGATATGCTAAGGACTCGATTGATTAAAAAATACTCCTACTATAAATTGAACAGATTTCATGAGCGGTCGGGTTAAAAACATGTAAAAAATGTCATTGTACAGTAAAAAAAAAAAATATCTGATTGTGAATAAGCAACATCTGAGAACGTTGGGAATCGGGAGTTGAGAAAACACTTGGTACACGAGTATCTTGATTTTTTCCCTGCAGAGTGATTTCCTACAGCTTGAAAGATCGTCATCTTGATGGTTGAAATTCGCTCACATGCAGCACAATATCTGAACATCTATGATACAACTACGTATAAAATAAAAATTGTCGCTGACATCGTGTTCTCGATCGACCGAATAGGAGAGAACAGCTTTTTTACATACACACGCAATTTTTTGTACTCCTTGTAATGAGAGAATCTGGAGCATGCAATTATTATAAACTAAAATGACCTGAATCTTTTTCAGAAAATTCCGATCAAAAATAAAACAAAATATCAGGTTACCCGGTTTTTATAACAGGTTTGTTAAGTGAGAAAAAATCGTTTCTCTTTTCTAGAGTTCTCGAGATAATGCCGGTGGCTAAGGAACCGAATCTTAGAAGATTGTGTTTCCGGGCGTGCTGTTCGAATATATGCTCAGAAGTATTATCAATATTTCTCAATAACACCGCTTTTTTCTATCGCTGTTTTCTATCTCCATAGGATTGACTTAAGTAGGATATATTTTTATCATTTGGACTTCGCGCCTGGATTTTGTGGACCAACGGAAAATGCCCGAACGAAGCTGTCATACCGTGGTTTTAGAGACGCATAAAACACTAATATATGTATAGGTTAAATAGGTTGTGTAAAAACGCGCGGTATATCGATCCTTATAAAGTTAGCGTGTCATGGGTTATTATCATTAAGCAGGCCTCATTCCCTTTCTTTGGAACCCCCGCTTTTTCCAGGGTCGTTAGATTTATGTCAAGAACATTTTTCCATTCGTTACATCTTAACGTATGTGCGAAACAATGTCGAATACGTGTGATATACATTTTTTTAAATCAACCATCATAATTAGTCAACGTTTTCCATGAAAAAGTTAACAGTCATCGAAAAATTGTATTTTCATTGGTCCAAAAGAGTTGTCACATGTACGTTATACACTTTTTCATTTCTGTGTTGGAGATTTTATTATTTGATTCATTTAATTGGACTATGGAAGGGCTTTGGATAAATTAGAAAAATAAAAATGTAATAGTAAAACCTAATTTAATAATACAAATGAGTACGTCACATGAAATAATATTAAGGGCATTTTCCGCTGTGACGATTTTCGGCAGTTTGTCAACCTTTGTTTTGGAGCACAAATTGTTTGTACTCACGAATCATGCATGAATTTGACTTTGGTTGCAGAGTATCCGTGGCAACATTTATAGCTGTCTAATCCAGCTACAAATTAATTAACAGCTAGAAAGCTGTGTCCAGTTAGTTTTGCCAGGGTCACGGCTCTGGTGCAAATTCTACGTACGTTTTATTCGAGCTTCCTCAGCAACGTACAATTTATTCGAATCTCTTTTGTCTGAGTAATTGGCTGGTACGATCCAACTCGTTGAATTGACATTAAACGAAATCATTGACACTTGACATGATCTACAAGCCAGGAAATAGTCTGTACCAGCAAACTAAAGCATGAGGGTATATTTACATATGGCTATTTGTACGTAAACGAAAGACGCGGTTACGTTGATGGCAATAAGATGGACAATTTTTTCAAAAGATACGCAGTGGAAGAAGATAAATATTTTTTTAAAAAACAAATAAAAAGCGCAGTAGTGAACTCTACACGTAAAACAGTGAAAAAGAGGAATTCATTTCTCTCGTTTCTAAGCAGCTGGGACAAATTTTTAATTAAAGCACATATGTACAGTAACGCGTCGAAGAAAAATGGCGAAAATGACAGATCTCTTACGAGAATAAAAGTCATTCCTTTGAATCACAATCTCTGATGTTTTGATCCAACTACAAAAGTACCACCAGTTTCAATGAATTTATTTGACACTTGTCTATCTGATAACTAACATGAGCGTTACTTTAGTAGTAAATTTAAGTTGAGAAATCATTATATCGTGAAATAACTATGGAAAAGTATTTTATTTCAGGTAAAATACTTAAAAATAATTAATTCAATATATAAATATTATACTTGTTCGAGAAATGTTTTTCTCCATTTAAATACTGTATGCATTGTTTGTACGACAATAATTTTTATTACGGAAATATCAAGTGTAGTCTGCGGCGTATACGTAATGGAATATACAGGAAAAACTTAGATGCGAAAAAACACGTTTCTGATGAAAGCAAAAAACAACAACAGAATGAGATAATAGTTGCAGATAAAATGGTATATTCTGCGAGGATATTAATTATATTCTTACATTAGAGACTGAAAGACAGTCCGGATTGTTTGACGTTGGCAGCGGGGAATCATGGAAAACGACAATACATATCCGCCGAGACCAACATCATAAACTCGATTAACGTTGAAAGAAGTACAAGCTCGTACTTTGTATTACCCTTGTTGCTCAAAGGCTCTTCGAGGTGTATATACTTTTGAATAAAAAATAATGAGGAGAAAATGAAAAATATTGGATTACAAGCATATATTCCCCAGTTGCTGGAAGGGCATATTGATTTTTTCATCACAGAGGTATTTCGTAGGATGTTCCTATGCTGTGTGCCATTTATTGACTTTGGTTTGTAAATGATTTGCACAATTGAAGTAACGTATCAAAAATAATGTGTTGAAAAAATACGATTTCCCAATGTACGCCGAAATGAAAACAAGTATGCAAATTAAAATTATACATTATTTTCTTATCATTATTGAAGATGCTATGTTATAAGGGGAATTTTATTGATCGTCTACAATAAGGAGGAAGCATTGATCGAATTTGTTTTTGAAGATAATACCTATCGTACGGAGATATATCTATCTTCGTCCGATAGCACTCGTCAAATAATCTCTTAGAAAATAATTTTTTCATTTCATTACGTCACCATCAATTCCTGCGATAATATCTTTCGTAATAATTGATTCTTGATAGAGTTAGCGCTGGGAGAAAATGTTGAGTCTTCCGTGAGACAGTCCGTGGTTCGTTGAATCGGATAACGAATGAATAAAATCGATAGACGGATAGAGATAATCATTCGGATCATTGGCACGTGAATATTCGAGAGCTTACCTCTTGTTGCGTTCGAAGTAATAACGGCGAGAATGACGACGAATACGATGACGACGTTTATCGTTATAAGGTGGCAAACTTATCGCTGTTTCTTTCGAATCTCGTCGAGAGTCTCTTCGCTCGTTGGGACAGTCCCTCAGAAGTGAACCTCCGCGAGACTCGCGACGATTTTCAACACTATTCGGAAAATTTGTATTACGGCTCGATCTTAACACGGCCCAGAGAAAAAAAGACAGGGCTATCATTGCCCCGCAACTCTCGTCGTTTTTCCAATAACTTTTTATCGCCGAATATATATTAATAAAACAT
>JABSMR010106508.1:0-12209 GCA_018902295.1 Dusona sp. PSUC_FEM 10030013 | reverse complement strand
TTATATTGTACTCCAGTTTGGTGAGTAAGAAAGATGTACGAGAGAGAGAGAGAGAGAGAGAGAGTGCAAAATAAAGAGAAAGAGAGTAAAGGAAGGATGAATGTTTTTCGGGTTCGGCCAACGTTCCCATCATGGTCAAAGCACCAAAAGACCATTAATCCCTGTTGCTAAAAAGCGATTTTGCGTTAAGACTGAGTAGAGTGACCCTTGATAGGATTTTGGACAATGGCAATAGAGCCGACGCCCAGTCAGTACGAGCTTCGTCGTAGTTCTCCATCTTGACGAAATCTAAACTACATGGAGAGATTGGTAACTGAAAAATTACCGTTACACCAATAGAAACGGGAGACAACCTTGAACTTTTGTGATTTTCACATCCTGCATAATAAAAATCTCAGAAATTCAAGGTTCTCCCTCATTTGTATTCCTGTAACAGCATTTTTTTAGTTTTTATTCTCTCCTCGTATCACAAGCACAAATTTCTTTGTTATAAATTCATTGCTTTTTTCTAATAACGATTGAAGGAGAAACATTAAGACAAATATTGCGAGATTTTACGCAGGGCGAAAATTCAATTTCTGACTAACCTCTCCCGTGTATTTATGAATAAGTTTAAAAGAAGATCCTCGTTTCCGAAGGATCGATGAAAAAACTTTACATTTTGCTGTGCAAGTGCGATGGAAAATCCCTTAAAATAATGAAATTCATAAATAATGACTCAACTTCCGTCTGGGAGTCTCAATTCTTTATACTTAGTTGGCAATTACCATTTTTTGAAATGAACATAAAGCTATGAATTTTTGTTAGAAGATAGCAGTTTTTTTGATTGAAAACTTGTGTTCCACAATCCTTGAAAAAATGGTAAATAAATCCTTTTCACTGCTTAATAACGATTACTCATTTCGGTCTTCCGATGAGACAGAAAATCATTAGTCATTGTGTCGTGGAGGAAAAGTAATGAGTAACGTCGTTATTCCATACTCTTTTTTTTCGAGTTCTTACAACAAACACTGTACTCATATTTCTGTCATAAAATAATGGAGAAAAAAAGCAGTGAATAAATAGCTCCCATTTATGCATTCGACGCAGTCTAAAACGAAAGGTTGTTCGCATGAATTAGCACGTCGTATAAAACTGATTATGTTGATGAATCTCGGTCAGCAGACTGGACATTTTCATGCTTCCTTTTAATTAGTGCAATAAAAAAAGAATATTAGGCAAAAAATGAAACAAAATTAGCATCACAGACAGTTGAATATTTGCATGATGGAATGAGATTACAACGAATAATGTTAGCGTTGCTCCTATATATATATGAGGGTAAACTCGAAAATATTGCTGCCAAATTGCTTTTTAATGATTACGAAAAAGCTGTAGAACGAGATCGTGAAATGGAGAAGGAATGAGAGGAAGAGAGGAAGCAAAAGAGGCAGAAAGAGAGAGCCATTGTTTTACCACGAGCCACATCTTATTTGTCATTGTTTTTTTGTCCTGTTTGACTGAGAGAAGTGGGATAAACGACGTCGGTGGAACTGAGTATTGCTGGATGTTATATATACGATTTTGTACGTACTCTAGTCGTGAGATACACCGAGTTCAAAATGGCGACGGCGTTGAATGGGAAACAAGCGTTCTCTCCTGAGAGAAGTTGTGTAATAGGAGGGAAAAAAATAAATAATACAGCGCTTTTAAGTCCGGGCCATTTTTCGTTACTCGATTCTCTCTCCCGTCTATCCCTGACTGCAAAACCACTTTAGCTCTTATTTGTATACTACTGTAACGGCGAGAAAAAAAAACGAAACTACGTAAAAGCGTCTTTATGATTTGTACGAAGGATTAAAAATGCATTGAACATTTATTAAAATTTGCATGACTCCAGAATTCATCGAGTTTTTAGAATTATTTTCAATAATATTTACCGATTTACAGCAAATTCGTCTGCTTCGAAGAAACAATATTATTCGATCGCATTTCCACATAACAATGACAAAGTTAACGAATAACAGTATTTTTTTGTTTTAGTTGAAAAAATATGAAACTTCTCCTTTATTTAAGGCAGCCAATCAAAATCGAGCTTGGAAGTTTTTTCCCCCCACAATTTTCGGTCAAGCTCAGAGCTTCTTCCTCGAACACGATACTAATTATTATCTCGACAAGTTGCAATCATCAGAAATTGGAGTAACGTGTAAAAAAACAAGCATTTTTACAGTCTGAGACATACAGTCGCTACTTTTGTAATATCATTCGAGTTTTCTCTCGAGGTTGAAAGTGCCACGCATCGTTTTCGTGAGAAACGTCAGTTTGCCTTGGAGATTTCATAAATCCATGGAACGAGGGACAGCTGTGACGGAACGATAAGAGCTGAAACGTATATAGGACCCCAAGTCAGCCCCTTGATGAATATCGAAGAATTTCGAGACCAAGACGAATCGACGTTATCGAAATTGTGCGGATAGTCTGGAAGGATAAGAGAAGTCTTGACCTGTTCCTGTCCAGGGACATGTGTGTATATGAAGTGAAGTTCACTGCTCCATCGAGAATGGATCGCGGACGATATAGTCTCGTATTGCAAAAGTGTGTGAGAGAGAGAGAGAGAGAGAGGGAGAGAGAGAGACCCAATCCGCACATCCCGTCGTATCGACCGGGTTGAATTTACGAGAGGGACCTCTATATATATTCTCGACTATAGAATTGGCCACAAATATTAAATAGCAATGATTATAAGGGGCACTGTGGGGCCCCACAGAAATTCGGACGATTCCATATTCCAATTAACGATTCATTCTCACATTTATTCGAAATTGTTCCCAAATCCAAATTATAAAAAAACCGTTAAACATATGTTACGATACATATGTTGCAAAATAGGACAAAATCAATACAGAAGGATTCACTCTGGTGGAGCTTTGACAGTAGGATTAAAGTTTGGGGATTATGTTTGAAAGGGAGCAGGTTTTAACTATTGAAATACATGGTCATTCGATAATGGTGATAAACCGTATCAGTAACCGGACACCAAAAGTGAATACCACATCTCTCGTTTTTCCCAGCAGTGGAAAAAATCAAAGTCGATGTTTTTATAACTTTTTTTTCAACCGCGTCGCGATATTGATAGAAAATATTGGTGGACGGCGAATTTTGATCCTTAAAATTTTTTCCATAATTGTTTATTCCTAATTTTCTCATGAAAGTTTTCCAATGTGCCGTTAATCCCCATAAACGGAAATTTCCTCTCAGAAAAAACGTCTAAGTCGTCGGAAAGAAATCCACCAGATCGAAAACCGCAACGCCATCATCCGGAAACGAAACTAAATGACAAAACACGTTATCACGGAAAATTTCGTGATTACGAACTTTGCGGACCCGAGAATTTTCCACACACCACGAGATGCTCTTTCAATCGGTGTGGAGTGAAAAATAATAATTTGGTGTAGGCACCGATACACGTTTTCACGTTTAGAACGCTGGCTCACGACGTTCTCGAACAGACTATTCGGACGCATCGCGCGACGAGCGTTGCCGCAGCAAACGCTTTGTTCTCCATGCACATTCGCACGAAGAATCGCAAGCTGTTCAGATGTTATACGAGCTGAGAGGCTGGATCGAGGCGAGTCAAATCGAGCGCACCCACCGCATTCTCGTACTCGCGGTACTCTTCGTGTCAACTCGCCAACAATGTAAAGCCGGCATTTACCATTTGCTCTCAAATTCGAAAACGTGAAAAGTTCTTCAACACTTGTCTGACAATTGAATGTGAATTGAAACATAGAATCAATATTCTCATAGAATTGGGTTCAAACTTCACTGAAAATCATGAATTCAGATCACATTTACGCCCGACTTCACGAAGCTTTATTATATTTTGTAAGAAGATCCAAAAAATTTTGAACCTAATTGAAACTTCAGCCTACCACTGATAAACTAATGAATCGAGAGGCAACTTAAAAAAAAATACCTAAACTTGCAAAATTCTCCGAAGTGCTTTAATTTGTTAAATATTTGGGAGAGAATTTTCGAAGCTGTCAAAAACGTTGACAAAACACATTATTCTGGTATACAGGATAATCGTCATCGTGTTAGCGATCGCTCATTTTTGACAGGCGTTATAGTAAACGCACTTGTTTCGAAGCTAATCCTCTTCGAATCACCCGCTTCTCAACCAATCGTAACTGACAAAGTTTTATTCGAGAAATAATGAAATTTCTTCAAAAGTATATTTCTAAGGCTTTTGGAAATCGACTTACACGCGAATTCTATATCAAATTTGAACCATCAAGTTTATCGAGTATATCTCAGAGTTTGCGGTTTGTTCCTAATTGCAGGAAATCAATGTTGCGTCATCGACATCACCCTTTGTCTTCTCGATGCTGTTGCAAAACACACATATCGCCATTACACTCCGTGTACGGGGTGTCCTATTTTAACCTACAAATCAAAACCGTGTTTTAATCAAGATTGTTCATGACGATATTGAAATTTTTTGAAAATTTACGTCTATTGCAATTTCTTGAATACTCGAAGTTATCACGAAACTAATAAATTGCGTGGAATTCGGAATATTATCGAAAATTCTTTTTGAAACTGTTAAACTTTTGTATGAAATATTGTATTCCGTGGTCTCATTTTTCTCCGATAATTCGCTGAATTGATTAAAATGGGACACCCTGTATACTTTATAGGTATATATTTATATAAACTGTATGACAGGCGAGCACAGCGCCAGAGAAGAATATTCGTGCCGCAATTTTTGTTTTCCGCTTGTGGGTCTTTTGCTCGTAACAATGGTACGGGCTTAGGTGATAACGTAATGATCATTTGAAAAGTTTGGATTTCACTTTTTATTTCACTGATTACAATGAGATTAAAAATGTGTATACATTATGCAAACAACGCATGAAGATTCTAGCGTGTCAAATTATTCATAAAGGCTCCAGTTTACGAAAATGTCCAATCGTTTGCAGGTTATGTAAAGTGAATATTATTAGAAACGTTGCTGAATTTTTAAATTCTCGAAGCCAAACGTCAGGAGCGTGCATACCACTTTCCAGATAATATATTTTCGAAAAAATGTCGTGATTTCAAGTTTTTATATTAGATCAGGAGAAATAGTACGTTAATTGAGCGATTTTGGGCAACGATTAATTACGATTTTTTAATTAGGTTTCTTTGGAAAAATTTTGAGAGCTCCCGCTGCCATATTTTCATCCGTTTTTTTGCAAAAGTCTTACCTTTCATGAAAATCCATAGAAATTTCGAAAAAATTATTCCAATTATAATAATAATAAGCAATTTGAATTGCTTATTTGGCTCGATTTAGAACGAAGTAAATGACCTTCCAAAAGACGAAAGTCAGAAACGGAATTGGCCATGGGAATAGAGGAACGAGAGGGAGAAAGACGCAAGATGAAGGACTAAGGGGACTTTTGGAGAAATTCGACTGCCAGTTTGGGATTGACGAGCCGTCTGTTTCGCCGAGTCCCCTGACTCACGATAAAAATCAAACGACGTTGTATGAATCGTGAGCGCGTCACGATCAAGTTTTCGTCGATTGAACAGTCAACGCTTGCGTCTACCAACGATATTAGAAAAAAAAGGAAAGGAAAGGAAAGAAAAACGCATTGAAAATGCGACACCTGGTGGTTGGATTGCCGAGCAAACAAAATGGCGATCATGGCGATTTATGTCTGAGAAAATAGGGAACTAAAGTCGCTCGGGGCGATAAAACGACTGGCGAACTAATTATTAAACGAAAATGACGAAATTTTATCTTCGGAAATTATTTATAAGGCTTTTTTATGCTCTAGCAATATGTATAAAAAATTTAATCAAAATTTACAACGTGAACTTTGGACGATATATACATTCACGTAGGCATTTCACGTTAAAGTTTCATTTTCGATAAAAAAAGAAACCAGTACATTTTTTTATACGCTATTTTTATACCTAATTGAATTTTCCAATCGACTTCTCACTCGAATCGAACAATTTAACATTTCGAATGTGAAAAAATGTCGTTGGACGTTCGGTGGAATAATCTCGCACGTCATGTGGATGATTCTTGGGTCGAGCATGTCTGCTGCTATGACGTCAAAACGATCGAATCAGATGAATATGTTGACACAAAAAACTACTACGGACATTATTTTTGTGACGAAAATCACACCAATGTGCGGATTTAGTTTCGAAAGCTTTTCAAAAAAAGTGATTTATTTATTATAAAAGAAATCAAAAATTGAACGCGAATAAATATTTCATCAAAGCCTCGAATTAATCAATGGAAAAAAATGTATAATCGTTTGATCAAACGTTTAACGTTCAGCGTTCAGCATTTCAAGATCAAAAAAAGATGAAAAAACTATTTACACTGTAAGACAATCTTGAGCCCGCATAATTTCGCAACCGCAAGAGACGTATCACGTGAATCAAGATCGAGTTGTTGGAACGTGTGGGATAGACGAGCCAGTAAAACCATCGCTATCTCAACCACGATGTTGCGTTGCATTACTCATAAATGATTATGTCTGTTCGTCAAGCCGTTTATATTCCCGCATCGTAACTTTGCTGTGCTCTCACCAAAGACATACACAAAGACCGAGCACAATATCCATCGAAGGGAAAACTCAAATAAGTCTTTTTCGACGCCACTTGTTTTTACTCTCTTTTCAAATTCGTTCCAGACTCGAAGGAATGTTCCGACGGGACGAGGTCGCTGTCATCTCGCATCATTCACGCCTCTTCGAATCGCAACTTTACAAAAATCTACTTTGTTACATTTGTTTAATTATTCGCGTTATGCTGAAAATTCGAAATCACGCGAAGACAATTTACTGCAAGGAATAAATAATAAATAATGTGAACATTTAATGCAGTGATTACGAAAGTGCAGCAACTGTTACAGTTTAGTCAAAAGCGATTTATTTTTGCGGCTTTTTATTTCGTCGATGGATTGATGGAATTTTGTTGATAATCCTTAAGGGATCGTTCGAGACTGAAACGCGTTGTCGAAAGCAGATTTTATTGTGTTTTCTCTTTTTTTAATTATTAATTTTTTTGAAACAGGGTCGTTCCAAGAACTTTTTGACCTCTGTGAAATAAATATTTGCATAATACGATAGCGTGACTATTGAATAACATTTTAAACAGCTTGAACTGTTCAACATTTGATCAGAAGATAAAGATCAACTGATAATAATGATAAGGCTCGAGACTGCTAAGTAGTTAGGAGAGAAACTGTTTCCGAAGTTTTCCAGGTTCCTTGCTTTCGATGTGCACTGTGAATCGCTCGGAACACAATACTTTGGTTATATTTTATTACGCAATAGTTGGTAAAATAAAATACCATAATCCTATCAGGCAATTGAAAACATTCTTCCGGGATAACAAGTAAAACTTGCAATTATCTATATTTCGAAGAATTCAAAGTTGGAGAAGGCCGAATGAGTGGCTCGTTGAAAAAGTTTTTTGCCCCAACAGCATTAAGCGTAAATACGAATATGTGCTCATTCGTTTTATAATTTATGTATATTTAACAAATTATTATTAAAAATGTATTGAAAAAAATAAATAAATTCATGAAAATAACGATTTTACGGTTAGTAGAGCTCTTGACGATGGCCATTTTGCTCAAGACTGAACCCAAACTTGGTCGGATGTATGAAATGGACATATAAAGTTCGCAGTTTTCCGCGTGGGGTATTTTCGGTAGAGGCAATGGCCTGGTTTCCCCATCCCTCCCATTCGACCCCTTAATTATGTACTTCCTTAATGATAGCTGTACAGTCAGATTGAAAAAGAAAAAAATTATTCACCGAAACTTCGCCTACGACTGTATCAATGATGTAAAAGTTACTTTTTCAGCACAGCTGTATTCCGGGTTCTCAAAAGAATATTTTTCCTTTTCGCACTGACTTAAAATGACTTGAAACGGCGTAGGCGATAGAAGATTGGAAAACCGACAAGCTTCGGATTTTTTTCCCTCTTTGCAATGATTGGATAAAATATGGACAGCAAAGACAAACATAAGAAGAAAAGCTGGAAAGACTTGGTTTCTACTTTCGAAACTCGGAGACAAAGAAAGATGAAAAGCAACTTTTTCGCTTCAATTGTCTTAGGAAACATCGAAAGAATAAGGGAAACGAAAGTTAAATCCGGTCACGTGTGTGAGAAGAGTGTGCAAACGGTAATTCACTCGTGCGAATAGTGTCTCCTGTCAAAATACATATTTTCGTATAAATTATACTTTTTATCGTTAGAAAGCAGCTAAACGGTCTAATATTTATTTTTTCTTCAAAAGAATTCATTTCAAAAATTTGAATTCCGATTTCCTTGGAAAATCTCAGGAACATATTCCAATTGAATTCTACATTTCTCAATTTACACGATGGTTCAATTTATCATACGGTTTTTTGAAGTTTAAAATGTTACTTTATTTCAATCGTATATTTATTATCACACATTTGGTCGTGTTATCGCTCACATTACAGAGGCATGCGAGAAACAAACGTTCGATAAAATATATAGTTGCTTGAAACAATCTTAAAACATGCTAATTTCCGGATTGTTACTTAGTTCAATATAAAATGAGAAAATAATGTCTGCTAGACAGAGTTAAGCAGAAGAGTCATTCCGTCGTCCATGTAGGGCGCGTGTGTGTGTGTGTGTGTGTGTGACGGTTGTTCAGGTAGGTACAGAGTCTGGGGACGTTGCGAACAAGATGGTGACTGAGCGAAGAGATCTCCTCAGGTAAAGAGCCGACATCCGGTGATGACACTCGATACGCTAAGACAAAGAAGCGCCTTGCGACGATGCTAAAAGGGATCTTATTCTCCTGGGCCTCGTCTTCGTGTGTGCGTGAATTTTTTTTTCATTTAATCTCCCTCTCCCTCTCTCTCTCTCTCTCCCTCTCTCTCTCTCTCTCTCTCTCTCTCTCTCTCTCTCTCTCTCTGATTTTGCTTTTCTCATGATCAGTCGAGTGACCGAGCGAAAAAAGGCGCGAATAAAAACATGGATAAAGATTGGCGTGCGAGTAGCCGGACAAGTCGAATGCAACTTTTCAGTCTCGTACTTCGAGTTTTATTTCTTTTCTCTCGTTCCCTATCCACATTTTCCTACGTACCGACGTTTCTACGCACGAACTCTCTGCCTGACATCTTTTTCTCTTATCTCTAGTTTTTCTTTTGTTTTCCTCACAGATGAGTACGAGCCAGCAAAGTGTAATTCAACGTCAGTACAGAGTTCTACTTTGACCGTTATGCCCCGCGCAATTCTTTACTCTCGAGAGCAATACTCGAGGGGACAACCAGAAGAAACGATGCAAAAGGCTCTCGCACTTTCACACATCCGGTGATGACACTCGAGGGACACTGGCGCCTCGAGCAAACAAAAATACAAAAAGGGACTATCCTCTCTCCCCACCTTTCGATAATCTTGCAAACCTTCCAGTCTTCAATCGTTTCAAGAGCTTCAAACTTCGAGAGTGGAAAAAAATTAAAGAATTATTCAAATCCTCTCATAAATACATTTATTTTTACATTTTACTGATTAAAGCGGAGCTTCGCTTTGATCTACAAAATCGTTTTGTTTTTTCTTTGGAACAAAGCAATCAAAATTTTACTTTGTTATCTTTTCGTATGCGAGAGTTTTTTTCGATTACGATTAAAGTAATCAAAGATATACGACTTTTTTTACGAAACAAAGTTTGAAGCTTACGACGCAATGATCAATGAATATATTAAATTGAATTTTAATATTTTATTTTCCAATATTGTGAGTCAAAGGAATGCTCAATTTTTCTACAGGCTTGTTCAAATGGTATGATGATTTGTGAAACAGAAAAGTGAAATCTATTTATAGAAAGAGTTCCACAGAGAAATCGATATGTAGGGTTAAAAAGCACATCGAATAACGAGTCGATGAAAAGAAATTTCGCCAAAAATAAATGATCACGAGCCTCAAAATATTGATAGTTATAATATTGCATTGTGATAAGAAACCGAGGAAAAATTTTACAGTCTGTCGGTGGAGCCGCACTTCCATGTGCGGTAAATATTTAGAGTCGTGGCTGCGGCGGCGGCCGTTAAATTCCGTCTTCCGCGGACTGATAATCGCTATGTACTGCCTGTTAACCGATGAAAAGCAAAAACAACGAAAAATTCTTCGCGATATTTCCGATAAACCTTAGTTCGAAATATTTACGTCATATAATTATTAAATCGCCTAACGTCGTTTCTACAGACTTTACAAAGTGTCCATTAAAAATCATAATATACTCTTTGATTAACATGCCAGGCACTGTGTTATTTTTATCAATAAAACTTGTTGTTTTAAGCCCCGTAATTACTATCTTTCAATCGTCGAATCTCATTATTTTTTTAAGGTTAAGGGGACAAAGTACTCCACGAGCGACGAGGCACATATGACTCCGGAGAGGTTCAAGCGCTTCTCGGACTAGTAAGGTCCCTATTTAACTCGTTTTATTTCGGAAACTATCGGGTCAAACATTTTTGAGATTTCAACAGAATATTCAAGTGGTGCCTATCCTGGGTCGTGTGGTTTTTTTAAATTATTATCTGAATTTCTTAAAAAACTGCATTGGGACGTGAAATTCTGTAACTCGTTACGACAATTTTCGGTATCGTAACGCGTGCTCGGAGATAGAATAACGATAGCGAAAACCATAATAACAAGTTACAGAACTGCGCTTCGGCCGAAGCATGTAAAAATTGCTGTATCGAATAGTCATTCCCAAGTTTGGACGACTCTTTTCAGTCGACGACTCTGAAATTTTACTAGCCATTAAATATCGCTGTCCCCTCCAGTCTGCCAAAATTCTGTCCTGCTGTGATATCGCATATCTTAACAGGAAATTTGACCGCTTCGGACATGAAGCATTGTTACATACGTTTGAATGTTCTTTATCCGCACAAACAACCATGTTTTTCAATTTTATAATTGTGTGAAAATCTCTTACGAAAAAAAAGTCACGAAAACCTTTACTTCGTTTACGGGACGACGAAAATCTTTCTAAACGAGGAAGCAACGACTACGTCATTTTAAAACACGCAATCGTTCGGCCATGCATAAGAAATTGTATTCACAGCTGTTGGATACTCGCTGAATGAAACGCAAGTTCACTAATCCGACAAATTCCACCGTTCAAAGTGATTGATCAAGGAAAAATATGGTGCATTTCAATAGACAGTATAACTTGCTTTCCACAATCAAGGTTACTTTTCAGTAGCATTTATGAATACACGACCTTAGCGTTCTGTCACGTTTTCCGGAGAAAATACTAATAAAACGACGTAATCTCGATATTAAAAATGAATACAAGGGCATTTGAGTAATTCCCTTTTGCAGACGAGTGCACAGAACCCCGTTGCAATTATTTTAGCAAAATAAACGTGTTTCATGCAATAAAAATCGACTTTTTCGTTTAGGGTGATTCACACTCGTTCGAGCAAGTTTGTAAAACAGATTGCATAAAAAAACAGGCATTTTTCACATAGTTTAGCAGAATTTCTTCGTACAAACAAATCCACAATAAAAAGAATGCGAATATTTTCGAAATAAACCATGAAAAGGTAAATATAAAAAGCTCTTCGGGAGATAATCGCAAAACTATGTTTACCGTTCGGAGAAAAATCTGACAATGTAACGAATATGGAAAAATTGTTGATCCAAATGAAATAATTGGTCGAAAAGATCGTATATTCCATTGAAAAATTGTAGGACCGATAGCTGTTGCACATTGTTCCAAAATAATTGGCAAATCGGATTGGAATTGTGAAATATCAGTCCACGTGCTGTGCTGTTTGAAATAATGATATTTCCGGACTCATGCGTGTAATGAAAGGTGGATGGAGTTTAAACAATGAAAAGAGGCTTTACGGATATTTTTGGCTAATTCAGCGATGATTAATGTGTCACTCATCAGCGCAAAAATCAATCGAGTGCGGAAAACAATACGTTGACTCTCTCATAAACACGTGAAACATTATAACATGCTGAAATCAGTGCTTCTGACAAAATGAATGATTACTTATTTGCAATCGTATATATCGAGCTTCTTGAAATTTTGAAAACATTTACGAGTCACAAAAAATCCGCCTAGGTGTATGAATCATTACCATTAAAAATGCATCATAGATTTCTGGGCCCCTCGATCATTTTTCCAATAGCTATTTCATAAACGATTTTGAATATTTTTT
>JABSMR010106397.1:0-12213 GCA_018902295.1 Dusona sp. PSUC_FEM 10030013 | reverse complement strand
AGTTCATGGCGATTTTGAAAAAAAAAAAAAAGAAAAAAAAACATTTTGTCGCATGTTGTGCTTTAAATCATCTGTTTTTCACGTGTTCACTCGAAGCACTTTTTTTTTCATAGAGCACTCTACGAGGAAAGCAAAAGGATCTTTAATTTATACGTTTGGGATGAAGTAATTATTTTTATCACACTTAGAACCGCCGGGATTTCCAGCACTGCCCTTTAATGCTTTGCCTTTTTTTTACAAATACAACTAAAATGTTATTCTCTATTTTTTTTTTGTTGTGTTTTTCAGATTCGTTGCACTCAAATTTAATACGAATCCAAATTTATTTCGTGTATTTTAACTTCGTAGTAGATTTTACGAGCGTTACTCATAACGATTTCCTCTAGGGTAGAGCTACTTCCAAGCATGATTGTTCCAACAGGCACTTATATCCGAAGAAAAAAAAATGACAATTTTGCAGAACACCTCGGGAGTTGCAGAAACGAAGAAAATTCTTTTTGAGAATTACTTTTGTTTTACATTTACTTTTTTTTAATCACAGAGATAACCATATTAACCCAACATCTGACGGATTTTCACTCCTCCAGATCCGATGACAACTTCTTTGCTGAATTTGAATGAATAAAGATCACTTTTTAATTGCAAATATTTTACTCTTTATTCAACACTTTTACCCATCATCACTCTTCGTTGAATAATCGTTGATACGATCATCATTGAAACGATTATGCTTATTATTAAGGAGTTACTCTTAATAATCCTGAAGTTGCTTCAGGATTATTTTTATGGTCTATTGAAAAAAACATTGCAACAAAATATCGCTTACATATTATCAATTCTTTTTTTTAGGAGTAAAAAAACAATCTTGCAAATTTTTTTTAAAATAGCAATTGCAATACGATATTCGGCGTTATTTGCATTACCAAAAAAAAACATACTTGTTGTCGATAATATACATCATTCAGGGATTAATGGATCTGGGAAAAAATAAACAGCTCAATTTTTTCTTAAAATAAAATGATTTGCAGTATTTTCAAAATAGGTAAGCCAATTGCTCACGAAAAATTTGACTCTTTAATTGTGTTGATGAAACATTTTCGAAACAAAATGTAAAAAGATGGCTCGACACACTGTAGAAGAAATTATTTGAAAATTTTGAAAGAAAGCAATCAAGAAATATCGAAAACTACCCATGCATCTCCTTAAGGGCCACTGATCTATAACCTTAAGACATTAATTGTAACGAATACAATTCAATAGGGCACATTTCTTTGCTTATATAAATAAATTTAATTAATTAAATTTAATTATTGTATAGTAACGTTGACAAATGAAAGTGCACTGTCACTGACAACTCCTCGCCCACAACCTTTATTTGAAACTTTTTAGATATTTTTTTCACATTGAGTGACTCGGTCTCTGTTTAAATATATTCCGATAATTTCGTACAAAATAAAAATTTTGCCTAACAATGGAGGTGATGGAATTGGCTGACTTACGAAAAGCATTTATGCCTTCGGAAAATCGATACGTGAACCCTCATCGTGAGGCTATGCGAGTAAGATTTTAAAAACTATTAATCCCTTTATATTTAATACGAAAAAATATTGATCAATTAGCTGAGAACTTTGTGGACATTTGATCAACGACCAAACAAAAGCAGAGACGCCCAACGAGTAGTTGAACTTTTTGATGAAGCAAAAAATCTCGTCGAAATGAATGATTTTTCTAAAGCTCTTTGGGTGATTAGCAAAGCTCTGATAATAAATCCACGATATCATGCTCTTTTTGGACTGAGAGGAGATATTTTTTTCCAACGAGGTAAGTATTCAAATAGAAAAAATAGTATTATTTTTTCGAAAACTAGTGTTTGTGCAGAGTTATGATTCATTCAATTTGTCATTCAAGTCATTTCAAAATAATTCAAAAATACTTCTTGATCATTGAGAATTTAAATCTTGTTTCATTATTTTCAATACAATACCTCTTTATTACCAATTAATCTGAGCACATTTCTATTTCAAAACGTTCAAGATAAATTGGATCTGGCGATTCATAATTACGAGGAAGCAAGAAAAATGGTAAAATTCGACAAAAAATCTGTAAGCGAAAAATCTTCGTACGTGAAAAATCTCATAGAAATTTATTGGAAACGAGGAACGCAATATTTCCAGCAAGGGCGATTTATGGAGGCTGCAAGTGACTACGAGCAAATTCTCGTCTTGAAACCTTATGGAGTAGTTTTGACCGAAATTGAAGTAAGACTAAATCGCACCTGCAGATTTTCCCACCGAATTAACAAGAATTTTGTATTTAATCGGCAAAGGATCAGCTTTTGAGAACATTGAGAAAAATGGACAAGTACGAGGCATTCCGTTACGATTGGACACATTTTATGAATGATGCAAATCCACTTAGAGTTTCGTCTTTGTTGACACAACACGCGGAATATAAAATTTTTCGGAGAGAAATGAGTTCCGCTCGACATATTCTCTTTGAGGCGATTGATCTCGACGCTGATAACGAAAAAGCTCATGAATTGTTACAAGTTTTTATCCATATGTTTTACTATTATTATTATTATTCTTACATTTTTTATTTATTCTGTTGGCATGAAAAATAGAAACAAATAATTGAATACTAATTTATAATTAATTGCAATCTGTTTTTTACTATTATAAAATCTGCAGTTCCCTCCTATAGGGGCTTTAATGTTCTATTAATTAAAATGTAGTATCAAAAAACTTTCGTCGTCTCAATCGAGTCAATTTTGTAAATTTATTCATATAAAATAAAAAAATGATTGAAAAAAAGTGTATTTCTGCTTAGGTGATTTATGACACGGGCCACCATTTAGTAGTATTTTCTATAACATGGTCAGTCTGCGGTTCTTACGACAAAGCTCTGATGGCTATTGAAAAAGCTCGAGATTGCGATCCCTACAATCCTGGATATACTCTCCTAAAAGCAATTGTACTCAGGCTCTCAGGACGTTTGTTGGAAGCTGTGAAATGGCTCGAAAGCGTTGACAAAGATTTTCACAAACTTCTCGAACCATCCCGGGACAAACAGGGCTCAATTATGGGTAATCTTACTATCGAGCAAACGAGAACTCAGCTCGTTAAACAGTGGCATTTAATAAGGTGAATTAATTATATTTTTTAGAAATTAAATCAATCGATTTGATCCAATTTTCCAGATTTTAACTCTTAGTAAATAAAATTAATATGAACATTTTGAATGATGATCATTTCACAATAATCCGGCGAGTTTGTAAATTAGATTTCTTTTTCATGGCAAAAATTGATTAAAATTCAACAGATACGACATGGCTGTGCAATTTATGCTCGAGGAAAGATACGACGATGCCTTGAGAATTTTAGAATCAAGTAAATTAAGAGAACAATATGCCGAAACGTATACACTGATGGGTGACTGTATGTCAAAATTGGGTGAACCGGACAAAGCCCTGCAAATGTATTTGACCAGCTTAGCAAAAGCGGTTGATTTGAAAACAATTGATCCAAAATCCCGAAAGTACGTTCATCTGGTAAAACGCATAACCGACATATTAAACGAGAAATGTAATCAATCGGTGGACGATGGACGATCGAAGGAAGCTATTAAAATAGCGAATGACGTTGCGCAAATTCTTGAAAATAATTTCGACGCAACTTCACCGATTCTTGGACAAAATCTCGGTGAAGCTCTCATTTGCAAAGCAAGAGCTCAATATCAAGATGAAGAAACAACGAAAACCAGTGCTTTTCCTTCAATGGCCGAAGGATTCAAACTTACACGAGGCGTCGACGATCATGGACTTTACAAATACATTTTTCATGACACGAAGCTCGAAAAAATGGTTGATAACTTTGGCAGGAAACGAATACTCCCTAAATCCTTGAAATTACTCATGCAGTACTCGTAAACAGTATGGAAAACAATATTTTGTGGGAAATTAATCTTTAAGCAACGTTTATGGCAAAAATATTCGGTTTATTGTCTCTTCTCAGTATAATTTGTAAGTATTTTTTTAATTATTTCAAGTGGTTTTTCATAAAAGACTAAAGAAGCTCGCATATCGGTTATTAACACCTTCTCATGCCATTGAAATTGTTTTATTGCATTTATTTTTTGTAGATAAATTCGTAAAATCGAAGGATTCACCAATTCTCCCCGAGTGGCCGAAGAACGATGTCTTGAACCTGGAAATTAATAAAATCGTTGTGAGTCGAATTAGTGTTAGGCTTAGTATCTTGAAGGGAAAATAATTTTCAATTCTTTATTGATTTCGAAAGGATAGATATGCGTCATGATGAAAAAACCGATGAAAACCGGTTTCTAATATCGCGATTTTAATCAAATTCATTTTCCCTGAGTTTTTCGGCTCTCTGAATCCGAATTTCGGATTAAAATGATGAATTTGAAGCTAGCAGCTTTGATATGGTTGCCAATTATTTTTAAAATGGTTGGATTAAGATGAAACTTGTTTTTTCCATCATTTTCGCTCAACTAATCTAGATGTGTGTTTAATAAATCTGGATTAGATACGAAATAAATCGAAATAAATAGATCGTTACAGGTTGGCATTAGTTGATCAACTTTAGAAAAAATATTGCTTGACAAAACACTCGACGTTTTCACATTTTTTTTGGACAGTTTTTTTAATATTTGTTTTTTTGCCTGCTATATTCGATCTCCTATTATGAAAGACTAAAATCTGGCACCAGATTTGGATTCACCGACCAAAAAAACCCCAGAATGTCGGGTTCCACTTGAATAAAATAACATTTTGATTATAGTTGGAAAAAGCCCCGATGATTTGAAACGTCCACGGAGATCCCACGTTAATAAAAAATGTTTTCTTTATGGAAGGGGTTCTATTTGAGGAATTATGTCTGTGTGATAATAACATTGCCCTTACTTGAACGTGAGCTGGAGTCGAGAGAGTGTAAACAACAGCAGCAGCAACGTCTTCGGGTTTCAAAATTGGTAGCGAACTGAGAAGCTCTTTGGAGTACAATGAATTCGTTGCCATGAGCTCGGTTTCGACGAGACCTGGACTAATGCTCTGCAAACGATTAATATGGCAATGAGTCGACGAGGATAATTCTTATTGATTGCTTCTGAATAGATTCAATTGACGTTGTAACGACCGTACAGTCACTCTTAAAAAGGTCAATCAATTCTTTTTTTTTTCCTGTTTTAAAAAAATGTACAAAAATAAAATTATAAAAATAAAATTAGCCAAAAAAATTGAAGCTTCACAAAACTTTGATAAATGCCAAAGTATTTCATACATGATGGAAAAAGTACTGCAAGTCATATTCATTCTGTGAATCCCCAAAAAAGTATTTTTTTTTTTCACACAGTCGATTTTAATAAAACTTTGTTTCGATTGCTTTAAACACAATTTATAAAATAATTTAGTATACGTTTAAGGAGATTAACAAGGAAATCGATAGAGCTGAATATTGGAAATATAAAAAAGCAAAAGAGCACCTCAAAGAGCAATGGGCAAGGTTAAGGTGGGGTGACCTCGGGAAAGTAGAAAAAAAAAAAGGATTTGCAAACTGGAAGTGCGAGCTGTGCACTGAGGAAGATAAAAATTTAACAGGTAGTTCCTTGAGTAACTGAACTATTGAAACGTCAAAGTGCAAAATCAACAAGGAGCTACGTGAATATGTAAGAGACTTTAGTAAATTAAAAGAGAAAAATATAAAGATCGAGGAGTAGTACGAGTAATAAACAAGGGCGAGGAGATAAATGCAAGCTTAGAGGAGAGAACTAACGACTCGTCAAAACGAAGGACTGCGATTACAGTTTAGAATTAAAACTATAGCCTATCAGAGGCGTTTAAATCGTTAAGAAATAATTTAATCAGCGGTAAGAAATCATGCAAAAGTCAATATGCTGTACAATGAAAATGCAGAATTATTATCAGTATTATTACAAAGTAGTTTAGTGAATTTTAAAATTATATTTTGACTATTCGATGCCCATTGAATAATGAATTATGTGATTAATACGATTGGAAAACCACTGAAATGAGGGATACTATAGTTTATGTACACGATGAGTGCGAGCAATTTTTTTGAACCGCCTTAACAAGACTGTACTGGCCTATAGATAGTTTTAAACTCACTGTCACGCGAATTTGCGTTCCTGTGAGTTCGTGACGAAGCGTTTCTGCAAGTCCAGTAACCGCTCTTTTTGTTGCAGGATAAACGTTGAATCCTGGCACGGCTGGAATTTTTTCACCGGCCAAACTGTTTATGTGAATGACAATAGCATCTCGTTCAGATTCCTTCATCATACGAACTGCTTCTCTGGTGCACAGGCACACGCCAAGAACATTCACGTCAAATATTGAACGCCAATCGTCAAGAGTACCTTCTAGAAAAAATAGAAAAAACTCTTTTTCGAAAAATCGATCTTGACATTTTGCAATATCAAAAAATTCGCTTTGCATATTTCATCACTCATTTTTGACTTTAGAAATATATTTGTGACTTCAAGAAAATTCATATTTTATCTACATCCAAAAAATAAATTTGTAATTTAAGCTGTTTTCCAATTTCAAAACGAACCAGTAAGGCTGCTGTCTTTCGTAATTCCCGCATTATTCACTAGAATATTCACGGTTCCGAGATTTTCTCGGATCCAAGTAAACGCAGCAACGACCGAATCTTCTTGAGAAACGTCACATTCAACAGCATATAGTTTTCCGGCTGATCCCTCCAAGCTTGTCGCTATCTCTTCGATCTTATCGACTCTTCTTGCCAAACCAGCCACCAGAAGACCTTCCAAAAAAAAAACATTAACAATTTAAAAACATTTTTTTCAAATAGAAAATTCATACGAACAATAATATTTCATAGAAATATCAGTACTTAGCGGTTCACAAATAATCCGACAAAATTCAGTTACCTTCGAGACGTCACGAAAATTGTTTAAGAAAAGAATTGTTCGGCAAATAATCAGAGGATTTTTCTTTCGTCGTATGCAATGAATTCGTTGATTTTCGAGAACATTATTAAAAATAATTTGAAATTTCCCTTTTTTACTTTTTCTGGAGGCCGTATTTGAGAAACTGTTCGTTCAATGATGATGATTTGTATTAATTTTATTGAGAAAAAATCTAATAATTTATTTATTTACACATTTTTCAAAGAAATCTAAAAAAAAAATATTCTACAAATATTCATATCCATTGATAAAAATTATCACACTCATTTTACGTAACGAGGAAAAAATGGTTTAATTATCCGTTGAAGAATATTTTGTTTAAACAATATATTAATAATTTTTTGTAATTATAATTATTGAAAATCAATGGTTCTAAAGTAATTCACAAACATTAATTTGTGTTTGTAAAAAACATGTGGCATTCATTTTTAATAAACATTGGTATCTTTATTAATTTTAGAAAATTATTTTACGCTTAAGAAAGTAAATAAAAAAATTCAATTTTATTAAGTAAAAAATGAAATAATTTTACCATTGCGGACCAATTCCCTGACTATGGAAGCTCCAATCCCAGCGCTGGCTCCTGTAACCACTGCAACTTTGGCTGCCCAACGTTCCATACCGTTCACCAACTCGATCGCCGAGCGACTGTAATATTCGACGAGCCTCGGCCAAGTAATTGGATCACACTTATAAGCATTGAAATCGATATGCAGGAGCATGAAAAATGTATGAATTATGTAAGCGATGAGAAAAACTGGAAGTACATGAAAATTAAGGTGAAACTAAAACGCAAGAAATTGTATATCTGCGGTAAACCAATATTCGTGACCTTCTACTGCAACATTTCCTCTACAGATTTCTAACGTTAACTATATTTATGTGCAATAATAAGAATCAACAAATTGCGTATTATTATCAATTATTTTGCATTTGAATATGAGTTTTCAGTAAAATTGCGATTTTTAAGGAATTGGCAGTAATTTCAAATTTAAAGCTTTTTTGTTCTCGGGTCCAGAGAAACCGAGTCGGGAAATGGTTCCATGGAATTTCATCAAGGTGAAAAATATAAAAAAAATATACGAAAAAGTTGCGTTTCACTTATTTCATTGAAATATTTGTTCTTCGTTGAATTTTAATTCACAAAACGAGCGGGAAATTCAAATTTCCCCGCCTTTTATTTATTTTCCTGCTGTGAAATGACCTAGGGGAAATCGATCTCTGTCGGGAGGAGGAACAACAAGCCCTAGTGGAAACCAAACGTCAGCTGACTCCCGTCAACAAGAGATCTCTGTTGCTCGGCCAAATTGTCTTTTTTTCTCTGTTCCCGAGGTCTGAAACGTGTGAAATACACGCACGCATTGTTTTCAGTGAATGAGAAATAATTCATGAAAATAATGCGTAAACTTTCGTACTTCGTGTAATGTCTTCACCGATTCTTGTCTCCCTGTGCGTAATTCGCATCGAAATTGTTGATCCCAAATCCGAGGAAAACGCTAGTAAGTTTTTTCTATTCCATCAGCATAATTTTGCGCATTTTTGTGACTTGCAGGTTACGATGTTTACATGTTAATTTCGAGATATTCAAAGAAAATCACATCAATTCTTAATTAATAATTCATGTTTTTCGACGAGCTCAAAAAAAACTAGTAATTTTGTGATTTACAAAAAGACTTGCAAAGGTTTCGAATGCAGCTGCACAATTTTCTTTATATCCTGACAAGTCGCTCACGGATAATTGAATACTTTGATCGAAAAATGATAAATTATCGTAAATTTTATATTTTTTAGCGCAAATATTGCAAAACCAGATTTTTGGATAAACAACGTTTTAAGCCTAGAACCCCAAAATTAAAAATGGTTCTTTTTCTGACACGGCAAAAACTTCATCTTATAATTAAGAGTCCAAAGAAGGCCCCCATTTCTTCTCAGATTACAACATTCATTATATCATAGTCCAATAACCAACTAAAACTCATAGCCCGAGGTTGGTGTCTACAGGTACCGTTAACAACGTTGGGGTTCTAGGTTCGAAGAAATTCAAAGCATCGTTAATTAATTAAATTATTTATAAAAAATTGCTTCTGTTTTATTTGTACCTACGAGTTAAAGCTTTACTTCCTGAAATCTTTGTGCTCTAATTAACGAATCTACAGCAATTTAAGCTTCTGTTAAAAATGAATAAACCCTTCAAAAGTAATAATTAATATTGTTGATTAACAATGCAGGCAATAACAAAAATTTATACGTTAATAAAAATCAGTTTTACATCTCTCCGCAACAACAAAATACAACTAATTTCAGTGAATTTTCTCCATAAATTAGGTAAACAAATTTTAATCAAAAAGGAAAAAAGATTCGAATAAAAAATGAAAATGGATATAATTTTAATCCAATGGAATAATTGTACCGGAAATAAAAATTTGCCACTAAAATTTTTCTTCAATTTAGGTGCAATGGCGGCTAGAAAAATGAGAGGATGTAGAGAACCGCGGGACATAACAGTAGAAAGTTACGCCAGTGTAACCGAAGGACCAACTCCACTGTTGTCCACCTCACAGAGATCGAGCAAATCTCACTCCACGTCTCGAACAAATTCAGAGGAATCATCATTCGGGACGCAGACAGTATCAACAAATAATTCTGGAGAGAGCGGACAAGCTGCTTCTTCATTACCAGCCAATCAAATTGCTTTTATCTCAGGCAATCCTTTTGTCGAAGTTACCAAGGGGATTTTGCATCTTTTCAAGGAAGAGTACGTATCCGTATTGATCAACAATCTCATTTTACAATGAGAACAAATATAATCGTTATTGAAAAATTGAAAAATATCCTCGCACTGACAATGATTAAATTTATTAACATTAACATGGTATTAAAGTTAACGTTGTTGCAACGAAATTATTATTTTTTTCATTATCTTAATTGTTGATAACTTTTTACGTGCATTTAGTACGTGGATCGGTAACAAATACTTGAAATTATGTCGGTCATACTCTCTACTTCTAATTTAAAAGAAATAACTTGGAATTTAGAAAGAAATCGTCGCAATCAAATGATGAAAACTTCAACCTCATAGATTAACTTATTTAGCAATTTTTCGTAATTTACTAATTGCATTCACATCTGAATTAAAAATAATGTCAAAATCATGACAACAATAATGTGATTCGAATTTGGAAGGATTGTAATTGATAATTTGAATTTTCCAGTGAATTGACTGAGAGAGAATGCGCGGCTGATCGTAGTCACACAATTTGTATTCTCTCAGTTCCTGCTACGATGACCTGTCATGATTTGTTGACGTTCACAGCAGCCTGTCATCAGGATATTCAACATTTTCGTATAATCCGTGACAACAGCCCCAACCAATACATGGCGTTAATAACTCTTCGATCTTCCGTGAGTTTTCTTATCCGAGAGTTCCGGCTATGGAACGTGCATTGATTTGTTGACGATTCGATCAATTTCGCTTTGTTGCATTGTAGATCGCTGCTAATCAATTTTACGAAACATTCAACGGAGCACCGTACAATTCCCTCGAACCGGATGTCGTTTGCCACATGGTTTTCGTTTCCCGAGTCGAAGTAGCCGATAACGGATTATCTCTAGCGGGACACACGGAATTACCATCTTGTCCTGTTTGCCTCGAACGCATGGATGAAAGCGTTGATGGAATACTCACTATACTCTGCAACCATACCTTTCATTCCAGTTGCCTCGTCAAATGGGGCGATATTTCCTGCCCTATATGCCGTTACGCTCAAACTCCTGAACCTCTTGCAGACAGTCATTGCATGGAGTGTGGTACGTTTATTTTTGTCGAGCTACATTACAGTTCTTTTTGTTATTATTCTAATCATAATTATGTTTTCGTATAAAATCAAAGTTTTTTTCCCGCATAAAAAATTCAGCAGTCGGTAGTTCTTTACCGACTGATTCTGGGGTGAATGGCGATTCTCAATAATTACTCAGACGTCTCTGGGATGTGGAGCATCGATTTTCAATCACAATAATAAATTATTTAACCCTTTCGGTACAGACCTATCTATTTCGAACGTTCCTTATATACATTGGGGTCACGGACAACCACAACAGGTTTTTCAAATAGTTTCCATGATATCAATTGTACATGAATCGAAAGTATAGACTCCAAGTTTGTTGTTTATTAAAAACAACTTTCCGCATAAATACCATGATTACAGTGGAATATTAATAAATAGTAGTATAAAACGAATGAATAATTTGAGCAATGCGTAATTGCAACGGGCAATATTTGAATATTCATAAATTTTTGGTTTTTTCGTAGGATTATTATGTATGAATAATTTTCTAAATTCATTATTTCGAGCGTCATCAACAAAAAGCTCATTTATCTCAACTAAATAATACAATGGAATTTAGATTCCGCAGTTGCCGGTGCGACGAATGATGCTCTTTGGATATGTCTTATTTGTGGACACATCGGTTGCTCGCGGTATCATCAAGGTCACGCTTTCGAGCATTATCGCGATACTCATCATTGTTACGCGATGCAACTCGGTAACAATCGAGTCTGGGATTACGTCGGTGACAATTTCGTCCACCGTTTACTTCAGGACAAAGATGGAAAAATGGTTGAAGGTGGACAAGAACCGACCAAGGGTGAAGGTGGAGGAGTCGATGAAAAAGTCGACGCTGTTCAACTCGAATTCACGTATCTTTTGACCTCGCAGTTAGAAACTCAACGTCAATATTTTGAGGACAGACTCAACAGAATCGAGCAGTGCTCGGCTACGGACATCGCTGAGCTCCAGGACAAAATCGAACATATTGCGACTGAGAGCACAGCCATGAAAGTATTTTTTTTTTTTGTTTTCATATCTCGTAGATTCGTTGATGATTAATTTATTTTTTGAACATTTGTTCAAAAATGTTAACTTTCCGTTTATTCCAAATGATTCAAAATTCGAGACAATTCTGAAACACTCGAAATATTATTCATTTCTTATTAGAAATTTAGATTAAATTATGCAAAAAACAAGATCATCGAGTTTTTTTGATGATTTTGTTATTAAGGATGAATGACACATGTTTCTCAGCCAAAAATGTTATTCCAGCTGAATTCCAACACTTCGGAATTGGACAAACATTTAAAAAAATTCAACAGTCTTTAGAAGTTTACAAACATTGATTTTCAGTAATAATAATTTCAATAATTTATTAACACATTGTTTAAACAAAATATTTTCCGACAAATAATCA
>JABSMR010106286.1:0-12215 GCA_018902295.1 Dusona sp. PSUC_FEM 10030013 | reverse complement strand
TGATAGTAAAATTATAAACACGATAAAATCCATGAATTTTTGAATATAATTTTTATTAAATTATTTTCATTTCATATGTTTCGTCGGCTTTTACTTTATGAAAAGTGTGGAGGAACTCATCACTTATATCGTGGGCTCTTTCGTTTCGACACCTTGACAAAATTTTGGGCTCTAAGAAAATGTGAGTGCAATTCCTTTCCCCTCGGTAAAGACAATATTTTGAGCGATAACATCTCAAGATGGTACTTTCGTAGGCATGTACTCATGCAAGCAGAAGGAAGAGGGTCCTCGATGGTGTAGTCAAGAAAACACACACTTTTAATCTTTTTTTTCCCCGTTTTAAACCATCGCTTATCCAATGGATGGCCATCAAGGAGAATAAGGAAGAAAGTTTCGAAATGTCTCGTTCCCTGTCTTTTCATATGGAAAATCTGAGTGTCTCGTGTCTCCGAGCATTTGTTCACGTAATGTTTGATTTGATTTTTGTTTTATTTGTTTCTTTAAAATAACGCAGTTATG
This sequence comes from Dusona sp. PSUC_FEM 10030013, assembly GCA_018902295.1. Taxonomy (NCBI): domain Eukaryota; kingdom Metazoa; phylum Arthropoda; class Insecta; order Hymenoptera; family Ichneumonidae; genus Dusona; species Dusona sp. PSUC_FEM 10030013. The sequence continues at coordinate 11,696 of JABSMR010106286.1, read as the reverse complement.
GTAAGAGAGGACATTCAAGCAGCTATAATAAGTGGTAAAAAGTGTACGGAGGAAATGAAATGACGAGAAGAAGTTGTTGCTTCTCTCGTGTCTCCTCGTTACGCTTCTCTTACTCGCTGATGAAGAGGCAAAGATTCAAAGGGACTCGTCGACGTTCATATACACATAACTTTCTTATTTTTCTTCTTCTTCTTCTCTTCTTCATCCTCGTTTGCTCCGAGCACTGTAGCGGGATTTACACACGTGCGACCGATGAATAGAATTTTTTATTCGAAAGAATTTTTCTCTTTTATGTAAAAACTCTCACCTTGCTACTGATATAGAAATATTTTTGAGATGCAACGAAAGACCGAGGGTATATAAAGGAGTCTAGGCCGATTTTATACTTAGGCATTTATATACAGGGCATTGCAGGTTGAAATGGATCGTCAGTCCGAAAGGTCATTATAGTCTTTTGTAATTTGTTCATAATTTCTTAGTTTATAATAGGAGGATTTAAAAAATAGAGACAAGATGTGTTTGTCAATTTTATTAACAGGAAATATATTGAACAATATCTTGATCATAATTGTCTGTTGAAAAAATAGCTTCTGCTTTAACGCGACAATGGCTCGAGTGGTCGTGGAGTAATTTTGTCCGCTCTTGGTACCAGTTTCCTGCAGGTGAGGGCTGAACTTCCACCTACGATTTCTGGCATTTCGTCGACAGCAGTGCACTTCTTGTTGATACAGATCTACATCAACATAAAAATATATCATTATACATTATATTGCTTAAGTTTTTTCATATCTAAATCAATTTTTTCCATTCAATTCTAAATAAATAAAGTTTCAATTCTGTACTATGCGTATCGATTAAAAATGCAGTACCTTCTTGTCACCGCAGGTAGTTCCTTCCGGAACTCTCCCTCCGGCTTGTTTGAATATCTCTTTTCCTTTTCTCACAGCGCATTGTATTTGTTGGGTACATCTTTGTTTGTTCTTGGGATTTTTCGTACTTATCTGAAAAAGCATTTGATTCAGAGCTTTGTTAGAAAATTATTCATATGATTTGGACTTCATTTTCAAGAAGTTGGGTGCAAAAAGTTACGAATTCAATCATTCAAATGATTTATTCGTCATCCTCCCTGTAGTTCATTTAGTGGTAAATATTGGCGTCAACAATTTCGGAAAAAACATACAAATAATAGTCGATTACCATAAACAGTTTTATGGCTCATTTTTATATAATAAATTTGTATATGTGATGCTTTTTATTTATATTGACAAATTTATACAAATATAGATTATTAATGAAAAAAAATACTCACCGAACAAACTCCAGCAAATCCTTGATCGACACATTGTTTTGGAAGACTGCGTACTTTGTCAACTGGTCTTGCCCCCTGTGAAATTTTCAACATTTTTCACAAGAATTCTCTATGTACAGATAGTGTAATGAAAAATATGATAATTGAAATTACTCACCTCGCTAAAATGCACACACCCAATGACGAGTGCCAGGCAGGCGACAATGGGAAATTTCATGTTCACCATGGTGACGATCAAATAGTGATCTAATGAAAATAATAAGTTAATTACTCAATCGCATAATTTTTTTCGTTCCTCAAAAGTTTTCAGGCACTTAGAAAAAAAAAATGAATCTCCCTGATAAGGCTCACCTTTCTGAGGTTGGTTGTGACTTAAGAAATATTCAAGTGGATATAGTTTACGCGTTTTTCAAACCAGCTTATATAGGGCGAGTTTTTTCCTCCACAATCTTAACAATAACCTACGTCTTTTGCGACTATATAACAGTTCGTACAATATGACGCAAACCTTATGGCATACTTACCGATTTGTTATGCCTACATAATTTGTTTTAATGTAACAATAATATCGATTAAATATCATTGTCCAGTACGTAAAAACAATAATTTGTTACGTGTCTTTCAGGAAATTATTTCATCTTGGTGCTGACGTAAAATTGTTTGGATTTGTGTATTACGAAATATGGTATAAACATTTTTCAATTCCACAATTTCTGAAAAATCTGAACCAATTGTATTAAGTTGACAGGTTTATTTGGAAAAAATCGATAAACTTAATCAATTTTTGGAAAAAAGTTTGTTTTTTTCCCACACACTAAAATATAAAAAAAAAGGAATTATGGTAATAAATCTAAAAGAAAGGATGCAAAATTGCAAAATAACATCCGGAATTTAGCGTATTTATTAGAATCGCAAGTTCAATTCAGTCCTAGATTCAGTTTGGAATCACTCGAGACAGGCCAGTAATATTTCAACAACCAAATTAATTGTTTTGACTAATTTCCTTCATGATCACGTAACAAATACACTTGTTATGTGTCGTATTAAAAGAAAAAACATGCAAACATGACGGCATCGTACGTATAATGTCGCATAATCTAATTTATGCGTTGATCGTATAAACGCTACGGAAAAATCCAATCATATAATTTAATAACATTATTTTTTTTAATTAGCCAGCCTTGAAACGCAGTTGCGTATGAACAGTTCGCTGTTCTCTCGACACTTGAACAAACAGTGGTATTGCAATATTGAAAATTTCGAGTGTATGAGAAAATTTTATATTTTCTAATAAGAAAAATGGCCAATTTTATATTCGGAGGAAACGAACCAGGCTCGGTTCGAAAGAGGACAAGAAAAATATGATTTTCAGGGGCTCACCCTTAATATTTATTACATGTATAAACGTAACTCGTCCTTAAAAAAAAAAAAACACCTGCGTATGACTCGTGTGGGAGTGATTTCATTTTTTTCGTCGAGTCACATTTTGTGTCAACTCTCTTACTACCGGTAAATCGTGCTTGAAACTGTTTTTGGAGAGCCCTTTTTCATTCTTTTATGCTTCCCTTTCGCCGTGTATCATACTTCTTATTCGCATTCGGCCATCTCGCTTTTCTCCAAAGTTTCTCGTGGAACCCACTTGATTTGTTACTGCTAAGCTACCGAGACGTGCGCGAAAATACGTTGGAATTAAAAGTCACTTATTTATAAGATATACTTCATTTTTTGGAGATTGTTCAAAATTTATGTCTATCGATGAATTCTTCACGAATATTTTGAAGTATTATCCAAAAAAAGCCACTGCTATTGAAAAGTTATATTTATTGAGAAATTATCTTTTTTTTTAGGAATTTAAATTTCAAACGACAGGTACAAACTGTTAAATTTTATTCGAATATTATTGGAAACAAACACAAACTATATTTGTATTAAAAATGTGTTCGAACGATTGTCTTTTTATTTCGTGCAAGTATTGAGGCCCAAAACGACTTCTGGAATTCTCGATACAGAACGGAACGACTTTTCAAGAGAGAAAGAGAGGTAAAGAGAAGAGAAATGTAAAAAAAAAGAAAAAGAAATAGACTATCGAAACGAAAATGCATAGAAAGATTCTGTTCTGGCTTATAGTTCCTCTTGTCCTTCTCATATTGAACTGACAACGGAGAAACAAAAAGGCTCGGATCCAGGAAGGCCAATCAGTTTGGTACTATAAGTTAAGCCCTTACGTTTTTTAAGTGTGTATATAATAGAGCTCTCACACGGAGTGTAACGCGAAGAGCCCTGCACGGACCTTCGACTTCCATAAACCAATATAATGATTTCGTGGAATACATTTTGAGATTCTCAAGTGAGATGGAGAAAGCAGACCTATATTCGATGTCCTATATTTTCTGTAAGTTTCGTCTATACCCCCCTTCCCCTGCCTCATTTCTCTTTCACACACCATCTTTTTTTTCGACTCACTCCACGCGTAATGTCTCGTGTATCCCTGGATAAACATATGAGAACAGGGCTCTCGAAGGCATAATTTATATGGCTTTTAGTTTCTCGCACTGCGGCGCTTGTCTACATCTAGCCATTTACAGTCGGTCCTCAAACCTCTATATCCAGGGTGTCTCACCACGCATGGTCATCCCCGTGCCCTTAAGTTCAGTACTGAAATTCGAATCGAAAACTTTCAGAACGTTTTTTTATCAGACTCTTTTTTGATCCGATATCAGATACTTAAGCAGATAGACCACTTTTAACGCGTTTGCTGACGAAACGGTTAGATATAGAGCAAAAATGCATAGAACTGATCTTGTAGAGGATGAAATCTTCTACAAAAAGTTAATTACTGGCGCTATTCTATGTTTTATAGTTTAGCCTTGAAATTGAATAAAAAAAAGATCTGTCAAGCCCTCGTCTAACGTACTCAATGCCCCTCGAAATCCCGGTCGTTTTTTAACTTGCGCTCACAATCAAATTACTGGAGATAAAAAATCACACTTCCGAACTTTTTTGTAGAAAATCTTATGCTCTAAAAGATTGGTCCTGTACGTTTTTGCTCTATCTCTAACGGTTTGGACAGTGTTCGCAGTAAAATTATGCGGCTTCATTGACGTTAATAATTAATAACTTATTAATAGAGAGGCTCATTGAAAAACGTTATTGACTTTTTTGTCTCGGAATTTGATTCTGAACTTGAGGTAACCATCAGCGGTAGGACACCCCGTATAAAAACGTCCGTTTAAAGCTAAGAACTCTAGCTAGCCAACTGAACGAATCTCTCGAATGAATATTAATCGTTTGGTTGGGTCCAGAGCGCACATTACAACGATCAGAGGTCTGGAAAGCGGTCGAACCCGAGGTCTCACGAGAATTAGTATTCACCGACGAAAAGCTGCCGCTCAATGTTCTTACAACCCGTCAAATAAGTATCAGAAAATGCATATTGTCCTACGTAAGAAGAATCTTATGCATTAAGAATTGATATATAGGAACCAAAAGGGGAAGTTAAACCGGTCGATTTAAGGCTGGTAAACGATTTCGCTCGCGTTTTTTTGTTCGCTAGAAATCGACATATGTACATCACGATCCAAGATCGTTCCTCTCTTATTACGGAATTATTAAGTGGCGAAAAGATTGGCAGACGGAGAGCGTGGACTTCATATAAATAAGAACATATGTATAAGCTGTACATATATGTATATACAATCGTAAATGCATGTATATACACACCCACGCATTATGTACGAGCACAAGAGTCAAAAGCCGGAGGTTAGTCTGATCGTTTTCGCGATCACGCAATTTTACGCTCGTTAAACGTAATGTATTTATCGTAAACAATTTGAATCTTTGTACGAACGATTTGTTTGGGAAATTCCGCGTCATGATGAATTTTGATGATAGTTGAAATTTTGTTGAACTTTGTATGCGGTTTTCATATTTGAAAAATGAAAAGCAAAAAAGTATGTTGCGATCAATTTTTATTTGCTGGCATATACCGAAACGAAAATATTCCTGCATTTATAGCCCGGCCCTCGGATACTCGAGTGCGTAATTTGAACCGCGAGTTTAAAGCTTCAAAAAGAAAAAATAAAAAATGGCGAACCCTCGAACGACGGGCCCGTTATTGCGTTCGGGAGAGAAACGAAAGAGAATTCGATAGAGCACTTGTGCACGAGAATAGTTCATATGTGCAGCAACAGCAGTGCACCCATGCATATATATGAGCAAGTATATACATACAAATGTATATCTATAACATTAAATATAATACTAAAACGGGCGTGCATTCGCTTTTCCTCTCGGCATACATGCCTTTTCTCTTTTTTGTTCTCCTTTTTTGAGGACCATCCGTCGTTTCGGATTCAACCGGAAGTCCTCGTTGATAGTACGTATTTCCGTTCGATTATTCAGTTTTTCACACTATCGTCTACAACACCAGAATTTTTTGTGTTTTTTTCATATTTTCAGATACAAACATTAATTGCTGGATCGTTTGTATTTGCCTCGTGCCATCCTCTCCCTATTCATATTCGTAACGATGACACACTTTTTCTTAAACATTTTTCAAACCTTTGCTCCGTGTCAACGAGCTCGTTCTCTTTTACAACCGGCTCACAATTATCAACGACGAAAAAAAAAACTAATATGTTCAAAAATAATCATAAAAGTTTCGTGTTATTACATCGAGGGACTGAAGGGCAATCTGTACTTTCATTTTTGGTCCTAATTTTCGTCATTAGTCTTACGAATGGGAGAGTTTGTGCGCATGCTCTTGAATCTCGCGAGAAGAGTTTTTCACTCTGAGGAATGTACATCGTCGCTATATAGACCGTGTTGAGAAAGAGAGAGAGAGAGAGAGAGAGAGAGAGAGAGAGAGAGGAAAAGAGAAACAACGAGAAAGAGTCCCCATGTGTCTCGCTTTGCAAAGTTGAAAATATCCAGACCACTGCTCTCGCGTGTTCACTCTCTAACTAGTGGCGGAGCTGCAGGCGTGGCGCATTATGTGTTTTTTTGTTACTCTTTTTTTTTTCGTTTCGGCTCGTCCCCGGGCGTGATGCAGTCTCGAGCGTGAAATGACCTATGCAAAAGACGTTGCTATATATATACGAGGGTAGAGAAATGCACGCGTCGTCGTACTATACACTAGCAACACGAAATGTTTTGCTGTCTATGGTATGCAAGAGTCTCGTGGAATATCTCGCGACTCAAGGAACCGGGAACACCCCGAGAGTCTCTCGCGAGCAACCAGCGATTTCACGACGATTCATTCTCGGCTAACAGGCCTAAGACGACGGGACACCATTTTTATTTTACTTCATTTTTCTTTTTTCTCTGTTAAACCTCTGACGGAACAAGGTCGCGAGTATCGTCATTTTCAAGGTTGGTCACGACAATTTCAGAACACGCCAATTTGCCCGGCGAGCATGCACTGAGCTTATCGAATTCGTATTAAAGAGTTTGTTCGTCGTTATTAATTCGTGACCAGCGGTCGATCGATCAGATATTTATTAATTTGTATTCATTTTTTTAATTGAATTTATTTCCCATCGGCTCAGTCAAGACATTATACTGAATTTTCAAATTCGTCACTAGATGTTTTTCGTGATTCAAGCAATGGAATTGAGTCAATCAATTCCATTGAATTTCATTGAATTAAATTGATTCATGTCGGTTTTTGATTAGATTATTTAAATAATTTATACAATTATTCATCTATTTGTTTTAATAATCGATGATAATAAGACATAAAAGGATAAAAAGGAATGAAATATTTAAAAATCGATCACATTGTTTATAAAGTGACTTAATATTAATAGAATAATTGAATCAATTACGTTATTATCAATTATTCAAACGAATAAACGATTAATTTATAAGAATTTGATTCGTTCAGTTGTTATTCTATAAACGTTATCTCGTTTTATTAATAGAATGATATATTTTGAAAAATGTCATTCGTCCGTGTGCTTTTTTCTCGTCAATTGATAAAACAATCTCTGGCGTTCAACGCAAAGTGTGCTCGATTTCCTCGTGGGCGATATTCTCAGATCCTCTCGACGTCGTATTATCGCGTGAACAGGATGTTTTCCCTCTTGGTGACAAGTGTCTTCTGTAGAAAGTTAAGAACGGTCGTGTGTATATACTGGGGACCACCCGTTGGTTGAATGATCGCGAGAACAATTAATCCGAAGGATTTCCGCTCTCTCGCGTGTAACAGCGGTTCTTGTTGAGGAAATCCCGAGTGAGGAACCCATATTATATTATACGGGATCCCGAAAAGCTAGATAGAGAGAGAAAAGAAGAGAAAGAGGAGGAAAAGGAAAAAAGAGAGAGACATCTGCCAAACTTCGATTTTTCGAGTACCGTCCGTGTGTCACCTGCGTCTGACGTTTCTCTACCCGAAAACTCTATCGCTCTGTCGTTCACAAGTGTGCCCTTCTCTCTCCTCCTCCCGCCCCTCCTTTTTCTCATCTCCTCGTGGTCAAAAGCCTGGACGAGTGTCTCGCGCGCTTTTCTTCCTCTTTCACTTGACGCGAGGAAAACTCAAACCCAGAAGTGTTTTCGTTCTCTGTGTACAAATGTCACGAGAGAGCTTATATTCCGTTTTTTAATATTCTCTTAAAATCCTATCAACAAAGTTCGTGGAATAATATTAACAGCCAACGATTATTTGAAAGCGCAAATATTTTTTCGATAATTGGTGAACCATAAAAATATGATTTTTGAACGGGAAGTGATTTTCCTCTATTCGATTCAAAAATAGAATCAGATGATCATGTAAAGAGTGAGATTGCGAGAAAAATAAATTACGGGTCAAAGAGTGTAGCGAGGTTGAGGAAAATTTTGGCGATAATCCAACGATATTTTCCAAATTTTGCCACAGCGGTGAATGTGGTGGATCCCATGCGCTCGTCGAGACTCCTCGGGCGTTGAGAGTCAACATCTTCATTAACCTTTTTCGGTGTTCGCTGCTCCGGGTGGTGCGTGACTTTGACGAGGATCGAATAATTTGCCTTCACGCGTTCTCCCAAACCCCACCTCTTTGGTAAATGCTTGGGAGGTCCGCGCATTACGATAATTTTTACGTCAAAAAACGTTGAAAAACATTAAATAGGAGCGTTGCATCGCGTGAGGTGCTCTCAAATTTTGTATTCTAACTCCGTCATTTATTTTTCAATTCGTAGGGTCATTATCCTTGGAATCATTGAACACGTTCGTGCTCATTATCTGGAAGATGTTTTAAATCTCTAGAAATTTAAAAATTGAATAATTTATACATTTTTTCGTTCCTGAGTTTTTTTTTATTTCGTTATTCATTTTCTTTGAAATTCTTTTGGTTTTCCTCGGCTATTTCAAATTAGCAACATTTATGTCCCTATTTTAAAAAATTGACGACTTTTAATTGAGTCGAAAAAATACATAATCACTCAATCCTTCAGCAGACACGAATAACCATAACAAAGTTTCATAAATTGACAATATATTTTTATTACTAATATGACTCATCCAAATATTGAAATGAAATTTTGTACTACCAGGATTTCCGTTCTCGTACGTAAGTTTCTTTCTTAAGACGAGAGAAATGTATTTTGTGTATTGGAATCACCATATCTGCTATATTAATGTGGCTTTGTTTCATATTCGCAAATTTCTTCAACATATTTTGTCAATGTTATAAAATTCACTTGTTTAGTTTGAGCTGACTTTTTGCCAGATATCAAATATAGCCATATTGAGTACATTTGATAAAAATAAATATTAAAACAATTTTTGTTCCACCTTTAAAATACGTCAAACAGAAAACTTCATCGTAGTTATGTAATTCTTTTTTTTAATTTTTTATAACTCATGCAGAAGAGGGTTAAGATTGTCCGGTGCTCGATTTCCTAAGGACGAGATTCGAAATCGTAATAACGGATTTTACGTGAAAGCAAAACTAAAAAAGAATTTGGTTCATATGCTAAAAGTGCATGGGCTGAGGCAAAAATGGTATTTGAATCTTCGCACACACGATTGCATTCAATGTCGAACAGTATCGTAAACACTTTGATCTTCGCTTAAGTATATATATGTAGTTATAACCCAGAGGCGAAATCCATGTTCGCAATCTCCCCTTTTACCATGCCCTATACAAGCTAATGGAAAATGTTTGCCAGTCTAGTAATCCGCAGCAATAACGAGAGGATTTTCCATAGATACTTCGTATTTACACGCTTCGGAGGATATTCGCTTTCCCATGTGTATTATGTGTTCTTCTATCCAATCAAAACGAGCGATTTGAGATTTACACATATATCACGTAGAGTTTGTACTCTTGTATCGGAGCTCATAGTCGGTATTATATATTTCAAGCAAAATCCACTCTTTCGCCTCTATGTTTGCTTAAATCGAAGCAAGTGCACTTTCAGTGATTGTAAAACGAGAGAACCACTTCGTTCGAGTAATAATTATTACTCGCTCGATCTCGATGGAAGGATTTTTTCACAAATGCAGGATGTGAACCAGCACAAAACTCAATATTGAATCCACGATTTTTAATGCAAATTTAATTAAACAAAACTTCATTTCATGTGTTTAAGTCAATATTAATTGAGTAGTATATTTTTTTTAGTTATCGATATGAAAGCTTCACGTGGAATACAAAAAAAAAGATTGAAGATTCATTTTTCTTAACTTATGGGAGTACTGTGGTGTGATTTGACTGTGTTTATTTAAGAATGAGATCCTTGGATTTTTACGATCGGTTTTTCTTACTCTCTGCCAAAATTTGTGATGGACCGCAGGTCGGTAGAGAGAGGAGAAAAAAAAATAAAAGAAAAGAAACAAAACAGAGTACCACACACGCTTTTGTGCGTCCCCTTCAGACTTGGCGCCGGTAATAAGCTCGAGGGTCGGAATGACGAAAACACGTCTCGAGGGCCACCCTCGTAGAGCACGAAAATCACACATCGTTCTCGACCTCTCTACTTTTTATCCGGTCTCCTCCTTCTCCCCCTCCCTCTCTCTCTTTTCGACTCTAATAGGGCTTTTTGCTCGTCCTATGTCTTTTGCATCTTCCGTTTGCTCGTAGCTAAATAATAAAATTCCATGCAAACTCTTTCCTCGACGAGGGAGATAACCATAGAGGAGAAGAAGGAGACGAAGAAACCCTTTCCTCTAGCGTAAAACCTCGTTCTGCTATTGCGACCAATAAACATTGTCAGCTGGTGAAATTAAGGGTGCTGCGAAAATACAATTCATTCGAGTCACGTTCGCCAAATTCCTGCCACGCCAGTGATCCTTTTTCATACTCCCTTCAGCTATAAAAATAAATTCCATCCCACCGAGGTACTTCAAATTGTATTTCAAAACTGAAATACAAAATCTTCTTATTTGATGAACGTTTTATTGGATTAAGTACTACGACAAGAATAATTGATTTTTTCGAATAAATATAAATTTTCTTTCGCATAAATAAGGCTTTTCTTCCCAAAAAATATGGATTCTTAATAAATTTTTATCATACTGAAGTAATTTATTTCTTATGGATCGAAAGTTACATTTTATAAGATATTAAATATATACATGATTAGGGTGTGCCATTTGAGGGCGACATTTTTTTTTAAGAAACCCATTCAAAAATGTCTACTTGATACCTAAAACCCAATTCTCATTAAAGGGGAGCGCTGTCAAAAAATATTTAGTGTTTCATCACTGGCAATAAAATTTTTCCATTCAATTAACATGGAAAATGTGTTTTTCTTTATTGCTATTGGTATTTTTGAGCCCTATTTCATACGGTGGTAATTTACGAGTAGGTTTTTGAACAAAAATGAATTTTCCCCAAAAAAGTCTCTGGAACCAAGTCTGTAAAGTCAATTGTTTCCGAGTCATCAGTGTTCAAAGCGATACTCAATGTAGCCATTATACAATTATGATAGAACTTCACTCACAGGTAAGTTCGTTTAATCATTGTGTCGTTCTTTTCGATATGACTGATTCAAAAAGAGTCTATGAAGGTTTTAAGGCTTCGTACAGCAATGTTTTTACTTTACTGAGTACAAGACTTTCCTATCGAGTTTTTACACCCGATCAGAAAAAAGTCTACAGTTTTTTTTCAATCACTCTAACGTACATGTTAAATGGTTCCAGAAATTTTCCAATTACCGTGCTTGCTGCCTTTTTTGCCAATCGGTAAGATCGATTTTCCATCACCATCTTGCATTTTGTGTTGTATTTGGGCTTCTAAAATTAAGAATGAACAATCATAATGGGTAGAGCAATTTTTTATTATTGATTTTTATTTTAATATTATTCATTATTTTTGTATGCTTGATCTCAAAAATGTTAAACGTAATCTGGCTCGTGAACGGTCCAGTATTCCATCTAAATAGACAATTCGCAAGAGAGAGCATAT
>JABSMR010106175.1:0-12215 GCA_018902295.1 Dusona sp. PSUC_FEM 10030013 | reverse complement strand
TGAGGCATTAGAATATTCCACCACAGGAAATTGCTAATTTTCTTTATAAATTTACGAAATATTTATGTTTACGCGTCCTGGAGGCGCTACTGATAGATGAAACTGAAATTTCCAGGAAAATTTCAGTAAATTGAGAAAATGTCAACAACAAACCAATTGGCGGACGTCTGAAGTAAAAACTACGATGTTCAATGAAAATAACGCTGATTTTTCGTAAATGAAACAAACTTGTGTCCAAAAAATAAAAATCCTTCGTTCAGAGAACGCGTCTGTTAATATATCACGTAAATCTTTATCATTTTCTCATTTTGGATAAGCCAAATACGAATAGTCGTAGTCATTGCAAAGATATTTTTTTTCGAAGAATCTTCGCCACCAGAATGAATATAAATCTGTTGTTTTAGCACATATTTGAATTCGAAAAAGTTATGGAATACTGTTTGAAATATACTTTACAAAATACGTAATTATTTGTTGAACATAAAACGATTGTTTTAATGAAGAAGAAAAGATCGAAAAGAGTCCTTTTGCTTGGATTTCAACCCGACATGAGCCTTTAACGAATCCGTGTTTCTTTTTTGTTCAAGTTTTTATCAAGAAACGAGCACAGATTTTCGCCTTTGCGAAGCTATCGATCGTATAAGAGTAGTGCGTAACCCGTGCAAGCTAAAGTTCCCTTCTACTCTGTACCATATTCAAACACGTCTGACGAGCAAAGTATGCTCGAAACTTTCGATGTTTGCGAAACTTATCGTACACTTTTTTCAGGCAATTTCTCGCTTTTACCATTTATCATTTTTGTGCTTTCTTTCGGCTATTAATTCTGGAGGAATGTGTGAGATGCTCAAACATTTTTAACGAAAAATGGAAAGAATGAAGTCGAATTTCTGGAATTCCTCAGTTTTCATCGAGTCAATAATTAAACAATTATTTTCAGTCTGTTTTTCGACCATATAAGGCCTCGAGTATCTATCATCGGAAACATCCGAAAATCAATAAAATTGCAATGCCCGCATAAATTAGCGCTAAAAGCATCATTGGAATACGAATGCTGGTTCAACAGACTAACCAAATTTCAGTCTGGTAATTAAAATTGGTCTCGAATTACGGGGCATTTATTTCTTCTGCACCCTCATCAAATGCAAACGTCAGCACCAGTTCCGATGTTTCTCCGAGCACATACAATATTCTCATTATGTCAATCAATTGAAATAGTAGAAAATTACGAGATAAAAAGCTCAAATACATGTTTTTTCCATAATTTTATAATATTTCGAACGAGTCTACATTATGTTGGTTGTAAAAATTCATTTGTCTGGATACGAAAAAGTTTATCTTTTTCTCCGCCAAAACGAGCTTAAAATCTAACAAAGAAAAAAAATTGTTCCACTTTGTTGTTGATGGGAAAGATGAAATATTTAACACTTTTATTAGAGACATTCGTCAGATGAAAAACCTGCAAGTATTGTAGGGTCTGAATTAAATGTAATAAAACTTAACCTTATCAAAGATTTTTCGAAAAAGTTTTGTTGGCGAGCTAAGAGAGAGAGAGAGAGAGAGAGAGAGAAAGAGAGGGAGAGAGAGCGGAAGTAACACTTTAAAAATGTCAAATATCGGATTAAGGAGTATCTAAATATGATCAGTTCCAACGAGACTGAAATGTCGTTGATTCTGAACTCGGCAGCCAAGATAGGGGCTAAATTTATACATGGGAGTTCTTCCAAGAAAAAGTGCGGAAGATGTGAGTACCTATTTGTGTGCATAAGAATATCTATCGCCCAACAATAAGAAAAAGAAAGAAAAATAGAGAGACAGAGAGAGAGAGAGAGAGAGACAGAAACACAGAGAGAGAGAGAGAGAGAGAGAGAGAGAGAGTGAGAGAGTGAAAGGGTAGTCTCTGGGATAAGCTTGCCAACCAAGGACAGATGACTATGAGACAGAGTGTACACCGACATGAACTAGAATGATATATATATGTATATGCAATATAAACCCAATATGTGTATCGAATTACACGGGATACGCGTTTACCGTGGGTGTGTCGAAGGAAAGGGGTACACGTGCGCGAGATCTGTTTAAAGGCTCGTTTAACCGTAATAGACTTAACCCACAACGTAGCTAGTACACGTAATACTTATAGCAGGGATTAAAGTTTGCTCAAGAGCGATCCAGCGGACTGAGTGATAGCAAGAGAAGAGATTTGTGGTTAAGCTCCATCCATTCTAGAATTACATTATATTTTCGTCACGTGTACAAACACGAAAGCAATCTTTCGAATACTTATTTTTGATGAAAACTTGGCCAATCGCTTTACACATTGATATTTGTATTAAAAAAAAAAAAAAAATACATGTTCCAACCAACTACTGTAATCCAATCGAGACAAACCTGCGTCCAAATTTTTACTTTCCTTTCTAATGCACATGCCGTGCTTTAATTCATTAGAAAACAAATATTTATCAAATATAATTGAATTTTTTAATATTCGAAAGATTATATTTCTTAATAATTCAATTAAAACAATCGAGTTTTTCATCAACTCATCGCTACAAGTACTTTTTTGACAGCCTCATTTTGCAATTAAAACTAAATCGTTTTAATTGCAGTGTTAATTTCTCTTTAATAACTGTAAACGATTTTTTCACTATGAATTTAACACGATCGCGAATCAATTACTCAGGATATTTATCAATGCACACATTGTTGTTATGTCTGTTGCAGTAACATTTATCTCATTTAATTAATTAATTCAGGGCAATTTGTATTAAACGATGTAGAATGTTTGGCAGGGTTTGTTTGGGTTAATTACAGTCGGGCTTAATAGAGGGCAATATATAGATATTAAATATGGATAGAAAATACTCTCCATATTGAATATTTGGTTAAATAAAAAATATACGAAATCAACATAAAATAAGATAATTCGTCGCAACCAAAATAACGTTTGATTAGAACTGTTAATTCAATATTTTCATTTAATCCAAAGCGCTCATTAAAATATTTAGAGACACGACGTAATCTCGACGTCAAATATTAGTAAGAAAAGTGTTAACGTGAAAGCCAAATCGCGCCGCGTTTCTATATACCCGAGATGATGCTCTCTGTTCCGTTATTATTGAGCTCCAACTCGACGCGACACAAAAACGTCTCGACTAATCCAAAATCTAATACGATTTTACCGATAACGTGTTTAATCTCTTTCCGATGCTACGCATGATTATTTTCGTTCTCCTTGTGAATGAAAATGGTTGAAAAATTGTTAAAAACCATAAAAATGTTGTGGAAATTTGTTCTGCTGTTTTTAGGCGATCTATCAGTCGTTCTGTCGGAAAAAATCCTGCTGCATTTTTTTTTCTCCAACAAAGTTGAGTTTTCCGAGAAAAATAAGAGTCACAGGTTGTTCTCCTTTCATCGGAGCAGAATAAGGTGTAACGTTTTTTTTCTGTTTTCTCGAGAGATCAGACGTCTCTAAGAAAAATGTGAATCTGCTTTTCAGCGCGGCCCCTCTCGCACTCACGGAACTGATAAAGCGCCTCAAGGGTATGGATCAGTTACCCATCCCCCTCGAATTTACGAAAGTGAAATTTTCCCACACCGTTCGTCGGATCGGACTAAAAAAAGTTTCGGCCCACGCAGAAAAAAAAGCGAAAATGGGCTGCAACTTTTTGCTCCGATCGGACGAACGGTGGGGAAAAATTTTACCTTTGAAATTTGCACCTTTCTCTCTCGCACTCATGGCCGCTCAATTCGTATGACAAAATTGGCTTTAAAGCTCAAATACATAGTAATCAGAAGCTAAACATTGATCGCTAGAAATAAGATTATCGAAAACAAACACGAGTGTCCAGTCCCGATACAAGTTGAATGATTGACACAAATGTATACATAAAAGGAGAGAGTTCTGGAGCTAAATCGTAGATTTATTAAATTCTGAATTTGCATGATTAAGTTAAAAAAAAAAAGCTTGACGACTGTTTATTCTCTTAATTTTGTCACCCCCGGGCGCTCAAGCCTATTGGAGTAAAGCTTGGAGAAGCTAGAAAGGGATATAAGAGAACGTAGGAAAAGCGAGCGAGGCCTAGCCGTTCGAAGCTTGCGGTGAGCTTACAGGTGTCTCCCCGGGTAAACTGTCTTCGTTCACAACACGATCGCGAGCTGAGCACTGCCTCATTCCCTCTCTCCGCAATTTTTTCAACCCTCCTCCCACCCTCTTGGTTGAACGAAGCCCGTGCCTCGTTACCCGGCTTACGCTTTGGCGAACCACTTGAAACTCTCGGACAACGACCGCGCTAACGTTATAACGGAGAATGTTCGTTAAGAGAAATATGTTGCCGTACCCTAATTATTATTAAAAGTCGGAAGTAAAGAGAAAATAAAAATCTCGCTGTCATTGTTTCTATCTTCGTCAATGGATTTGAATTTTTTAAATAACGACACGCTAAATCTTATTTCTAACTCCCGCTTTAGTTGTTTTCTGTAATGTAAATCTCTGAAAAACCACTTACAAGTTCAAAGTGTTGGATCGAATGTTCGATGTTTGCCGGAAGGAGTCTCAACCGTAGACCATTGCAATGTTTCGTTCCCTTCAAAATCCTTTAGCCTTAAAACGTACGACCAATTCTTCCCTTAAGCTACAACGACGAGGCGTTGATGCTTCGGAGTTTCCAGTACGTCGTTGATCAACAATGCTCAAAAATGCACAAATCTCAACGTTTTGATGCCGCAACTAATGATGCTCTCGTCGCCACAACAACAACAGCAACGAAAACAATGACAACGAAAACAAATTCGCGCTACCGGATACTCAAGATTGAGCTGCTCGAGCGGCTTTTCGGATTGCATGCTATCCAAAGATTGGATACTCTTTGCGTTTGTATAACGATTTAATTGATGAGGAATTTGATAACAGAGGAAAAAGCATCGACCACGTTGCTCGAACGCAAAGTTTTATATTTCAAAAGATCTCTCCTTTCCTCCGTAAGAATTCCACGTTGAATGAATTAGTCATTTATTCTGAAAATCGGGAACAGAGTTTACTCTTTACTCGTTTATCCAACCAACTCCATCCCCGGGGATTTTCCCGGCTGGATCATCATTGGAAAATCGTTGGGCGATTGAACATAGTCCTCGCGATCAGGCAATAATTATATAAGAGTTTTTAGCACGTTATAATGGGGGGCATTTTGAGGAATAAACATAGATAGTAATATTAACGCGACATGCGGTCCTCGTTAATCCTGAGATTGCCGGACGCACTATCACAACAGTTTCGTGTTAGTTATCGTTAAACTTTGTTTGTGTTGTGCTATGTGCATGTACGTATTTATATGAATATTATACTCGTTTATATATTTGGCAATGAGACACAGGCACAAACACGCGCACGTAAACAGGCACACGCGCACGCACACACGCACGCACGCACACACACACGCACGCACGCACGCACGCACACAAACACGATGATTTTGGAAATGAGGCACGGGCAGTCGAACGAACGAGAGAGATCGCGCGTGTCGAGTGAGGAAAAAGGGGTAAGAACAACAAACGGGTGACCCGTCAAACAAACGAAAAACCCAAGAAGCCCCGTTCGTCGCTGTATCTCTCTCTCCCTCTCGATGCCGCGAAGCGTTGCAACGGAACTGAGGACCACAGGCTCCGTTCCCGAGGTTGGATACCCGTTTGATACCCCCGTTGCTCGCGAGTTGGAGCAGCACCTGCGATATCAGGCGCCCAATGACAGGCGCCTGAGGAGGGGAATAAACCTCCCTCTTTCTATGTGTATATACACATATAAGTCTATTCATACGTACGTATATACTATGGAATAGATGTATGCAACATCCACCCCCATACAACCAAGGGGAAACTGTGTGTACCAGGCATTGGTGGACGAAGGGATGCTGAGCGAGAAAGCGAGAGGAAAATCAGCTCGCTGTTAAGGCAGTTCGAGCGAAGCGAGAGAGATTCTCGTGTATGAAAGAGAGATGAAGAAAGTGAGCGAAAAGGGAAAGAGAGAAAAAGAGAGAGAAAGATAATGGAATATAGAAAAAGAAGACCGATGGATGACAGAGAGAACAAGAGAGACAGCGGATGCTGGGGGCTCTACGCGCGGGACTGCGCAGGAACAGTTTTCCTCGAGCCTCGGGTATATCCACGAGAGCACCAGACAACTCGAGTTCTTCTTTATACCTTCCCTCGTAAACTAGATACGGGACAAATGTTGTTTTCATTTTCTTTTATCGTTTTCGCAATGCTTATTAGCTCAACGGGGGCTCTCTTATCGTCCGATCTTTCTATTATCGTTTACTGTGACTTGCATTTCGTGTATTTTTTTATTCTTTTTTCTTCAAACTAGGACCGGCATACTGTTGCTCTTACAGTGGGTTAATCAAGCCCGGCTATTCTAAATATAGAGAGAGTTATCATTTATACGAGAAATACTGTGGGAAAGAGAGAGAGAGAGTGATGAGGTTTCGTACAAGATTACAAATAATTCAAAGAACTTTTCATCTTCGAGGACTCGTTCGAATGTCCCTGTATTTTCGGCGCGAAAATTCCAAAGCTTATTGCGATACAGAGAGAAAGAGAGATCGCGAGAAAGGAGGTCGAGCTTTTCTACTCGCTATCCACCATAGGAAGAAAGGGCGAGAGAAAATTCGCTCTCTCTCTCTCCTTCTCTTTCGCGTTGGAGAAGCGTAACGGAGTTCCCGCGCGCGCGGTGAAAAGACGCGCGCGCGCTACGAGATTTTCACGTAAAAGCTGCGGACTGGACCACCACGCATCCCTCCTCTCCTCGAGAGTACCTCCTCCTTCCCACCTCATCTAATTTCACCTTCTGCTCTCCCTTCTTCCCCCTCGTCCCTTTCCCCCATCGTTGGAGCCACCACCATCGTTGCTCTATCCACCATCCAAAGACCACCCCCCACCCCTCATCCACAGATCAATATTGTGCCCAGCGTACAGCGCGTAGGTACACGGCAACTCTCATTCTCTCGTGCAAGAGCTTTCTGCTCTCTCCTGCGAGTGGCAACGATCTCGCGGGTTTTTCCTTGTTCTCTCTCTCTCTCTCTCTCTCTCTCTCTCTTTCTCGCTCTCTTGCTTTTCCTTGTCACACAACCGTATCATGGGCAATGGCGACCTCCCCTGCTAGGATCACCGTAACCTCCCCCCTCCCCCCACTCCCAAGAATACATGAAGCATCCGCGTCAATGTTATTCTTCCTGAAGAAACTAAGAGAGAAAATGATTACATGATCGCCAAACCGACGACTCACTCCTGCCGAGCCACCCTAACTTCGCAATCTGCAGCAACAGGACCCTCCCACCCGCTACATCTACGGTCCACGCATACCGACGGTCTTCTATATATGTAACCCAGTTTTTCGATCAACAGGAAGGTAAAAACGTGGGTTTCAAATTACGAGAAGTTACCGGATCGTTTTGAAATATTTTTTAAAATATTCTATTTCATATACCACGGTTTTTATGTACATGGAAGGGCACAAAAAAGTGACTGAAAAATAACGAGATGTAACAGAGCTTTCATTAATTCTTATCTGCTAGAAAAATTTGTGTTTAAATTGGATCAGCTCTTCTTTTGCAGTTGGCACAGTTTTTCAATCAGCCGAACGCACAGACGTGGCTACTACATAAAGAGACGTAGCGGAATTATTTTTATACATCTTTTGGCATTAGTCTTCTCTATATACTGTTTCGTTAATCACAATAAACAAACAATAACGAGACTATAATATAACAAGCTATAAAAGAGGTTTTTATTCATGTTCCAATGGTGCAAGCTCTACTTTAATGAGCTACGCTTTTCTCGTGTCTTTTTGGCATGGCTTCACGATTAACTAAGGCCGCAGATATAGTCATAATTTAAGGAGATGTCACAAAACAGTATTTATCAACTTTCTACTTATGCAGCTTTTTGAAATGATTTTTACAGTGCAGCGTAATTAACACCGAAAATAATTCGGAGTAAAGATTTTCGGTACGTTCATTTCATCAAGGCGTTTCAATGGACAAATACCTTCCTTTTAAATTGCATCCTTCTGAGATTTGTAACTGTTACAAATGTTTATATATCGTACGATTTTATAACACGCTGTTCCCATGAGCTTTCTGTGGAGCTCTATCTTAGTGTATCTCACGGTTGATATATCCGTTAGGACGAGAAAACGCGCACGCGTCGAACGTTGCCGTTCTGACACTACGTTACATTTGTACGTACTACGCTCGACTCCAGGCCAGCACTTCCGATGAATGCAGGCGTGCTCTTTCTATTCATGCCCCGGAAGTTGATGCTATGCTGAAGTCGAGTAGCTCACCTACCTCCACCATGCTTTTCATCGTATCTCCGCCCCCCCCCCCCACCTCTTTTTTCCTCCCGCGGTATCAACGCCGGTTGACAAAATGAAATGAGGATTTTTTTTCTCTTTTTTTTTTTAATCCCTCTATGAGTTTCTCGTTCTCCTTCGACGCAAATTTATTACGAGAAATCTACCCGCTCTTCCGTGTTTAGAAAGTTGGCAAATCCGTTGGGCCGTCATAAATCCCTTGTTTGCATTCTCGTTTACAATCATTTCGATATTATTTTTCTTCGGCTAATAAATATCTTCAATTTCTCACATTTTCGTCCAAATGAAAATTGAAATTCAATTTTTTATGAAACTTCTCATTGGATTATTGAATTCTTGGCATAAAATATAATCCATTTTTCATAATCCAAGTATTACAAAGTTAGTGTAGTAACGAATGTTGGAACTCTTGATAGAACGTATTTGACAAGGTCCCAACTCGACACTGACCATGTGCCGAAGTGGATCGACTGCCAACATTGTCTGCTGACACTTGTGCCAGCTCAACGTTTCTCCGCTGCTTGTGAATCTGTACTTTTGACCGGCACGAGCTGGTACGAACGTCAGTAGGCACTGTGGACAGTTGGTACGACTTGGACATTTGGTACGAACACGCGATTGGTACAGTTTAAAAGTTGGTTCGATGAGAAAGTCGATGGGCAGTTAGGATACTGGGTACTTGGTCAGTGTCGAGTTGGGACCCTGACACATATTTGATAATGTTTATTATCAAATAACACTTGTATATCATATATTTTGAAATATGTCTCCGGATCTACTAAAATTCGCGGTGTAACCACCTCGGAATAACTCTAACATGGTAACTAATAGGAAAATTGCATGAAAATTTTAAACCACTCTTGAAAACACCCGTCGACTACACGAGAATCAAGGATGACGTGGCCTCCCCAGCATCGCGAATACGAGGAATTTGTAACTACGTCCTCGAAGATAAGAAAAATATTGAAGCAGAATGCCTTCTAATGGAGTAAAAATATGAACATTTGAGTTAAAGGATTATTTGCATTCGCGTTATTATTTTTGCCCGATTCAAGTTGGACGAAAAAAATTAGCATGAGAAATCGAAACACCTAAATTAAGATTTTTAAGATTTTTAAAAAGTGCGTTCACTCAAAGATGCGTCGATAAGTGAGGGAGAGATTAAAGATGGTGAACGGGTGAACGCAAGAGAGACGAATCCTCCTATCTAAATCATGATCATAAAATATGAGAAATATTGCCATTGGTAGATTTTTCGGAGTAAAATATGTGTTACCAATTGAAATTAGCCGAATATAGATTTCGAGGTAACCAACAGCGATACTTTTGCCGTCGGTATGTGGCTTAAGCGACCTCCAGGTCGAGCAGCTTCGACAGGCAATCTGAATACGCACGCGGTAGAACCGAATATATTTGGATTGGACGGAAAGTTCTGTCGATTTCTACCAAATCACGCACTTGTAGATGAAGAATCGCTACAATTTTTCAATGAACCCATTAATTCATCAATGTTGGATTGTTTTACCCAAATCGTCAATGCATTCATATTTTTCTTCGTATAATAAATGTCGAGTCTCGAATTTAAATATTTCTTCCAAATATTTAGCGTCAAGACCTCGTCGGATCTCGTGATAAATCCACACGATATTCGGTTGTAGTATGTTTATGTTTTTTGAATCCTGAAAAAAGGCAGCGCCACAAAATTCAAGTTTCATTCCATACTAATTACCGCAATCCTCGTGAACAGGATTGCGCGCAATCTAGAAATACGACAGCGTCTTGACGCCAAGTATATCAACAAGATAGCGTTTAAATGTCGAAGGCAACTCACGCCGTGTATATCTATACTCGAGATTTCGCTCTATCCCGTTACCTTCAAACGTCGAGTCGATGCCAAGCTCAATCGCAGTGATTTATCGAAATTCTAATGCGATTTTATCAATCAAATGTAATCAATGTCGTTCCAATGGTATGATGTTTCTACGAGCCCTAGAAGTATGAGAATATACTGGTGCATGGTTAACTAGTGCATTTTTGAGTATTTTACAAAAAGTGACACGAATGCCTCAAATTATCATCTGCAAGGCAGATGGCATCGTAGATCGCATACATGGCGTCGTTAATTCGTTTATTGCTCATTCCTTCATGTAGTGCATGTTTGTCCATAAAGTGTTTTTTTTTCCTCGAAGCTCGATAAAAGTGTGCTGTCCGTTTGATGGGGAAAAAGAATACGAGCTTCCCACTATAATTGTGCATTTTACAGGGATGTTTGGCTATAACGAAGCCGCAAGAGCAATTCGTAACACGATCTCTCGATAGACCCACGCTTTTGTTCGTAAATAAATAATCATTGGTAAATGTTCCAGAGCATCTGTATATAAGGTGCAGATTGACCGAGTGTTTGTGTGAGAGAAGGAGAGCCAAAGAGGATTTTACGTTGTGTCTGTATACTTAGGGTGCATTATAAAAGTTTAAATAGCCTTGCTGGCATACCGAGTGGGTAGTAGAGAACGCCAGAAAATCGAATGGGCACACCTGTCCACGTGGCACGCTATAGATATTTAAGACATTTATGCAACACAAAAAGTTGTTAAATAAATTGGATCGATTGTTCATTCAAAAGTTGTTCGATAGAGCGTTCATAGCAACAAACTACAATTCCAGTAGAAAAAAAAGGAGTATACAAACTTGAAATTAAAAAAAATGAAACAAAACTATTCTTTTACACACTTTTCCTGTATTATTGTTATGATCGGTTAAGAAATCAGATTGTTTGGAAAATTATCTGGAAAACTGATCAAAAAACGAAGAGAATCGTTTTTTTATTTGTTGTGATGTGTTGATGTCAAAATTAGAGCGTTTTAAAAGGTGACTCAGGCGAATCGACTTCCAGAAACAACTTTTTTAGATATTGGAATCCGCTGACGCGAGGGCAACAGTTCTGGGCACTTTTCGAATTCACGGTTATAGGTTTGGTACTCAACGATGTCGAACGGCAAAATGCTGGCTTGCTAGAACTTTTAAATAATTTTTAATTTGAATTTTGGTAAAGAAATCCCAAAAAACCACTTTTTTCACTCGGATTAGCTAACGCAAAGGCCACAGCTTTGCGCACTTTCAAAGTTCTATGTTGTAAATTCGATTCGTATCTGCGTGGAACTGCGGAGTGCTTGCTTCCTGGAATATTTAAAATTTGATTCATCACCGATTTTCGACCACCACACCACTTATTTAGTCATTCAAACTTTACTACCCGGAAGAGCTAGCACGGGTTTGAGCTTTTCGGGCACTTTTTGAGTTCTGAGTTATAGCGCGAGCACTCATCTATGTGTAACAACAGCATTCTGGCCTCGTCGAAAATTTTAAAAGCGATAAATCATCGATTTTTAACTACCAAACGACTTTTTTAGCCATTCGAACTGTACTACCCGGATGAGCTACCTTCAGTTAGAGCTTTTGCGGCACTTTTTGACATCTGAGTTACAGTGTCGCCATTGTCGGCTCTCATCTATGTGTAACCACGAAGTAATGGTCTCGTTGAAAACTTTAAATGTTTTCAATTTTAATTTTCATGAAAAAAGCCCTTTATTCGTATAGTGGGATGAGCTAGCGCGAGGACCTTAGTCTTTGGCACTTATCTAGTTCTAACCGAGGAGTTCCGTCCTCTGGGAATCTGAAATATGTTTATAAACCGATTTTCTAAAACTCAAACATTATTGTCACAAGATTTTTACTTTTCAACGATATAACGTCGACACACTTGGTTTATATATAATTATTTCATTGAAGTCACTACGGCATTGGAAGCATTTTTCTCTTAATATAACGAAAATATTAAAAAGAACAGTCA
>JABSMR010106065.1:0-12218 GCA_018902295.1 Dusona sp. PSUC_FEM 10030013 | reverse complement strand
ATATATGTGTGTGTATATTCGGTGCATAGCTACGTATACATATATACGTAGCTATGCACCGAGAACCTGGAAAGCGAGAAACGAGGTTGGAAGACAGAGGCGTGATATCGAGGCTGAACGTGACAGGGATGGGCATAACAAGAACTTGAAGTGAGAGAATGTATAGAAGACAGACGATATAATCCATCTATATATAAATATATGTGCAAACAAGGACGAGAATCTAGTAAGACTAAAGATTCTAAGAGCTAGTCGTCCATAGCACACCGGAAACACGTCTTGGTTAGCCAGAGAGAGAGAGAGAAAAGGAGAGAGAGAGAGAGAGAGAGAGAGATAGAAGCAGCTTGAGATACAGGTCAGGTCTCTGATCGTTTCGGAGTCGTCACTTGCAAAGTGTCTTGGAGCTATCCAGCAAGAGGAAAGGAGTTTAACACAGAGGCAATGGTGGAAACTTCAATACTACTTGTACTTTTGGTATATCCGATGATCGGGTGCGCTCTTTGATGGAGTCTGAGATAACACGAGCTCGTTACAGTTGCGAATGAGTAGGAAAGGGTTACTGTTCGAGCTTGATCACTGCGCTAATTATTATTGGAACGAAGATAAATGCGATGCGAAACTACGAGTGTTTAATGTAACCAAGTAAAGTTTTGTGTACATAGAGTATCTTAAACTTTAAGAGAAATGTGACTGTGAATTGTTGAAACTCCTGTACACTTGGCGCTCACTATTTCGCGACTTTCTTCATCGCCCCTCGAATCCACATAATTCGCTTACGCGTTCAAGCGATGCGAATCGACCACGTGACGCGATTACCCGGATGTCGGGAGTATGAAATGAAAAGAAAAAAAAGTAAGCGGATAGAGGACGAGGAAATGATAGCGATTGCGGCTTTATGAGGTTGGGCGTTTGCGTGCTGTCCGCTTGGACGATGCACATGAGCGCGAAAGAGCTTTTGACAGGTTTGAGCTTAGTCGCCTTCAGCTCTGTGGAAAGAGAAAGAGCGAAAGTGACGAAGCCAACTGGTCTGCCAATCAAAAAGAGTGAGATAGAAAGAAAAGGCAATGAGGAAGGACGAGAGAAAGAGAGTGAAATTGCAGAGGGAAGAAGATATGTTACGTATGTTCAGCCTCTATGGCTTTGTCTGTCTCTCTCCTAGGAAGCGAGAAACGCGTGGCAAAATCGCTCGTGCGGAAGCGTGTCCGTGGCTGGAGGAAGCAAGAGACGAAAGAGGGATATGCCAAGTAACTATGACGGCTGAAGCGCGACAGAGCGTAAAAGTGTGAGTGCCTGTTAGTATATGAGAAAGAGAGAGCGGGCGAGAGAGAGAGTGAGAGGAAGGGAGAGGAAATGAGACAGAAGAAACACGACGAACACATGGAAAGTGCATGGTAATGGAACACTGCACTTTTGAGCTCTTTAGTGTGTGAATAGAAAACGCATACATTTGCACAAAATGCAGGAAAGAGAGGGAAGAAAATGAGAAAGGGTTGAAGCAGTAACAGTTTTGCGTTCTGCTAAAACGAACGATGTTAAAACGTCAAATTAAGGTCTAGCAGCGAGTGAGATGTCGCTGCACCGAGAGACAGCAAACTATACGGACCCACAAATCGTTAAAGCAATGAAAACTAAAGCTCCACGTTGAGCACCAACCAAGACCGGATAGAACATTGATTTATGAGAATATTGTCTACCGTTCGTTACCAACCGTTCAACTCGTATACGTAAAAGCCGTATTAACGGAATACATAAAAGCCAAATTAACGGAATACGTGAAAGCGAAATTAACGGAATGCGTAAAAGCACCATAATGTACACGAGTCCTGCAACACTTGAGACATTCGCATCATGTGCCTAATCGGGACATGGCTGCGTCAAATGACATTCACATTTCTTCTCACAGTACTATAAAACCTACACGAAATTATATTCGTTTCCTTCTTCGCACGATTTTCTTGAATTATTAAATATCAAAAAAAGTACGTATATCTATACGAAATGTGGAGCTTGAAAATTGGCATTGAGTGGTGAATTTAATAATTTTTGGGACTAATCAGAATTTTCTCGCACAGTTATTAATAAAAAAAGTGTCTGCGATGGGAATGATAGTAAAAATTATTTATGATTACAATATGAATAAATATAGAATAAATTGACCCGAAAATACTATTGAGAAAATAGCGCACGCAAGAAAACTTCGCATTATCTATAGCGAAATAACTGGCTAAGTTCGTTGATTTTTCTTACGGTGAAATTTTCGCATGTCGCTGGGGCAATTGTTGGTACATTGGGCTGCGAAAGTGGCGTGAAGGGATCGAGAGGCAAGAAGAAAGAAAAAGAGATGGAGGAAAAGAGCAAAAATAAATAAAAAAAGAACTAAAAGAAAAATGCGTGGTTGGATATACGCTTGCTGTACGTTTGGACCAAATCATCAATCCTTCTAATTGCCACTCCGGAGTCACGCGAGAGAGGGCGCTTCGGTTGTCTCTCCGGGAAAGATGGTTCGCGCCCTTCTTCTTAGACTCTTTACTTCACTCGATTCTCTCTCCCTCTGTTTCTTCATTCTGAACTGTCTAGCCACTAAACTCTTGCGACTATTTCGCACCGCTCACCATCCCTTTTCCTCTCATTCACTTTCCACTTTATCCCTTTTTCACGTACAGAGGAGGAAAAAAGAGGCAAGAATGACGCGAAAAAGGAGGGCGGAGGAGGGAGTGGACGAGGAGAGATCTCGAGAACTGGCAGAGAGCAGTAGCAGGAGAGTACACATACACATTCGTACACATACCATAGACCGTGACGCGAAAGCACACATTTAAAAAAAGAACTCATCCGGCGTATCAGTGTGAAAGAGAAGTCGAAGAAGAAACGTAAATGCTCTCTGTGCTGATGGTCTGACAAGAGGAAAAGAGAAAAAGACAGAGAAAAGAGGAGAGAAACAAGAACGAGCACCGTTTGCTATTTCTTTCTCGCTCTTTCTCTTTCTCTCTCTCTCTCTCTCATCCTCTCTCTCTCTCTCTCCCTCTCTCTCTCTCTCTCTCTCTGTCTTTTATTCCCTTGAACGCACTCACCGGGCTCGACAGATGTCGGATTATTTATTCGATTAGCGAGGCCATTAATCAGGTCGTCGGATACGCGGACGAGAGAGCAACTCTTCCCTTCGTGGCACACAGCTCTACTTCTGTCGACTCTTTTCGATATCTCATCTGGAAAATCACGTCGAAGAAAACGCGACGAAGACACATAGTGACTAAATGAAAGGCACAAAAAACGTCCAGTAATTTTTCCTTTTGAACAGCACACGTTGCTTTTTCATTCGTCGTTTGCATGCAGTATTGTACAATACAGGCTGATTCAAAATAGAATATAAACCGTGACTATCGGGTTCGGAGTGCGATTTTAAAAATAACTGAAAAAGGATTTTTTTTGGTGCAATAGTTTTCAAATGGCAAGCAATACAATTTGCGTTTTCTGCGTAGAATTAGTAGGCGAAAGTAGTTGACGCAGGCATTGAACGGACCGCAGCACTGTCGTTTGTTTTAGAGTCGACATCGCGCAAAGCTTTTATATGTGCGAAGCTGTGATATGTATCAAAATGTCAATGGCGTTTTTGTTTGATTAAAGGATCTTTGACACATACTACTGAAAGGAAAATGCTATAAGATGAAAATTTCAGCTGTCATCGAACGAAAATCGCGATAAGCGAGATTACCTAAATTGTTTGATTTAATATATTTAATGTATTAAAAATTCATTTTTGTGACATGCTAAATAGAATGTAGGTATAATTTGTGGATGAAAATTCAATTTTTGGATAACATTTTCAAGCGTCCTCGCCTCTAAATATCCAGTCCTTTTAAGGACTCGCAGGGCCAATAATCTCTTAAAAACGTAGTAACAATAATTAATGCATATCAAGAGACTCTATAAATTCAATTTTGATCGGTCGAGCGATGTTTGAGAAATAGTGGTCACCAACTTCGAAAACATACTTTTGAAAAAAACTCATTCAAAAACATGTATAGTTAATACAGACAAATACAAACTATTAAATTACTCAACTCGGCAGCTATTCTGATACTGCTTCAAAATAGCACAACAGACTTATGTGCTCAGCATTTATTTAGTAGACTGGTAAAGACCGATTGCTGTTGGCTATTGTCCGCTATCTACTTTCAGTACTTTGAAGGACCTATGATTATCATTGAGTATATTTGACATTATACGTTGGATCAATTTGAAATGTTCACAGAATATTCTCAAATGATCATACTTTCAGAAAATGCGAAAAACAAAAAAACGATCTTTCCAAATTTCTAAGTGCCCTTAACCCCTTAATGAAAATAAATTAAATATTCACCTTTTAGAAAAAATCAAATAAGTACTTCGTTGGTTTTTATCGCGTGTGAGGATTCAAGAAAGTCACTCCGGCTCATTGAAAAGTCTAAACTGTCATTCGCATTTTAATTAACATTTCACGAATACTGTTTTTTTTCCAATTCGACCACAAATTCTACAGTTTCCTGACGAATAAATTTTATTATAATTCCTTGTGCAACAGTCAGGAAACCTGTTTGACCTGGAAACGTGTAGATATAGAGGAGCTGTGATGGTCAATTTCTTTTCACTTCGTAGCCAGAAAGCCCGAGGGAATTAATATCAATTCGGGAAAATTGCAATATCGACGCTTTTGGGTGACGAGCCAGAGTAGATGAGAGAGCAGTATTATACGACGAATTGTCACGGTGCAATGTGACGTTTTAAGAGGACTATTTTTATTACCTGGTATGTATATACGGTGTGTTATATGCGGAGAGAGAGAGAGAGAGAGAGATTTGCGAAATTTGCTGCAGGGTCACGAGGATAAATAGTGTTTGCTCTCATGTCATTCTCGTTTCTACCGAATTCACCAAACCAGCAACACATATATGAAATGAGTGGTGAACATAAAAAATGGAAAAAAAACACGACTACACTGAAGCCAACAGAATTTGAAACCTTCGATTGAAGAGAATAATAGTAATTGCGAAAGTATATGCTAATGCTATATGTTAAACTCGGGAATATTAAAACCGAAAGCTGCAAAAAAATACCGAATTCACACAATGGAATAAATGCAGCGGCAGTCAAATTGGAAGAAGTCGTAAATATGGTGATGATTTTAAAATATCTCTCTTGCCGTGTCGTACGTTTTGGTCGCAAATTAAATTCCCATTGAACTCAATCAATTGTGAATTTCATCTTGTTCCTATTCATTTACTTTGATAATTGTTTCCCTTTTTTCGCTTGTTTAAGCCTGTGGTTTGTCCCTAATAGCTGTTCTGTTTGTCCGTAATAGCAACATCGTGAAATTTATTCCGTGGGCTTCTTGTGTTCATGAGATTACAGGAAAATGTGCGAGAGGATAAGAAGATGGGTTGGTCGGTTGGGTTGGTTGACGAGTCAGCTAGATGACTGGTGGTGCGAAAGGGTGTGTAGTCAGGAGAGATCCAGACACAAAGAACCCCTGGAACGACGGTGGTTAATGAGTCGTCTATCCCTTCCCCATCTCTACGGTTTGTGTATGGTGCCTGCGCAAGAGACTGGACCTGTCTCGCACTATTCCTCTTGGTCTTTTTTACTCCTCTGTGTCTCCGTTTCTTGTCTATGCGAATTTACCACAAGGCACCTGTGCTGCGAATGGCACATACAAACACACGTCATTATCCAACATTTCAAGAATGTTTTTGAAAGTACTCGTACGCAGCTGAAATTAAAAATACGTTCTTTTGTTAGTTTTCCGACCAAACTTTGTGTCGAACATTTTTTCGATTGCCATATTTGTAATCGTGCAATAGTTACGTACTAGTACGAAGGAAGTAGATTTATTGGAAAAAAATTAATCTTCCAGCTGAAACTGAAGTGGAGTCAACGCTCATCCTCCACTCGGCGATTTTTCTTCACACTGTACCAGATTAGTTCTTATTAATTAATTAATATTTTACGAACGGGTCAACAGAGAAAATAGTACTTGAGGACATTTCTCTGCGGAAATTAACGATCCACTAGCTCTGTGAGTTTCAAGCGCGACTTTTGAGACTCTGTGTAGAAAGAGTTAAACCAAGAGAAAAAGAGAGGCAACGAAAAACGAGAGAAAGAGTGAAAGAGGGGGAGGAGTTAGAGATGCTGGGGGCCTCTGAACTCCCCGAGGCTTATGTATCTGCCGGAACTAATTGTCCCATAATTCACTCTAGAGGCCCGTATAGTCGAGGCTCTCGCCTCGGTACAACTGCAACTAGACGCCACGTATTCTCTCTTTCTCTCAGACATCGCTTATCCCCTATCCATACCATTTATTCTCCGATTTCTAGTGCCTTCTATACCTTCTGTTTCCTCTATATGGCCCAAGCTTAAAGTTGTCGTCTTCTGAAAAAAAAAAAGAAAAAAAAATACGGAACGTTAAGAATATACTTTTATCGGACGTGAAGCGATAGCCATGGCGAGGGAAGTGTAGCTAAATCCTAGCAGGGAACAAGTTTGTAGGGATTTTCTCGCGCGTGAAGAATGGGCTTTCCATACAGATTTAATGGCCGACAGAAGCGTTGACGTATCTTGAGCTTTTGCGCTTATAAGCGACGGCTAAATACTTCTGCCACGAGCCATTATGCGATGAGCCATGGTCGAAAAGTCTCCTGTGGTGAAACAACTTTTCTGGACACTAGTCAAGGTTTTTTTACTGCATACGGCGCTTGTGCACGCGAATGATCGTCAGGTATAGTGCGGTATGATCTAAAAAAAGACTTGGAGCAAGAAAAAGATAGATAGAAGGAAGTGTAAGAAAGAGGAAAAGAGAAAAATAAAAGTCGCGGGATCGAGGCAGACGGTGATTCGTCGGACAGACCAGACAGATATCCATCGCTCATCCAAAACGTATGAATAACGTATAAGTTTGCCGTTCGGCATATAGGAGAAGAGGAGCCATGCCCCTCTCCAAGTGCGATGGTGTATGATGGCAATGCGAGAAGGCCAAAAACGAAGAAGGAACATCGAAACACGACGAGGCATCGAAGCCCGCGAAGCTGACAGCCACAAAAAAAAGTGCAGACGAAGAAGAAGAAGAAGCAGTACGGTTCTTCCCATAAATGTGGATCTATACATTTATCTGTGTATGTGTGTGTATGGTGGCCTCATACAGTGGCATACACCATTTCCATGCATAAATAAGTCAGCCAAGACTGGTCTGAGACGCTCAATATGAATTTCAGCTCTTCGCTGGAGTATTTTTCGCGAAAATTGCTGAAGAAAAAGCCAGAATATCCGAGCAGACCCAAATGTATTGAAGCTTGCACCGTTTGGAATGGAATGAAAAAAAAATTCATTATTTTTCAATTAAATAAATTAAAAAATTACCTGATTACCTAAAAATTTGGTTTAAATTAATCAATACTTTATTTTCTCTTGGTTCTAATTTTCTAAGTGAGTTCCTGAAAGTAAAAACATTAACTTACCTTATAATGGTTGGTAATATCGATAGGAAAACATTACGTTGAATTCCGCCGATGAACAAACTTCAGCACATCATAACCCTGATACCAAATGCGGCCGATAGACGTGAAAATCCACAGGCTCACAATTTCAACGAAGGAAAGCCCATATCCATTCGGAGTTGGATGATATCAGTCTACACGCCTCACGTGTAGTTATACTTCACCGGAACTTTCCGCGCCCTTGAGAATACGAAATAGTTTTGGCGAAGCGAGAGGTTTTACATCTTCCCTTTTCTGCTCACTCACGTTTTTCTACTTACTTTGCGGCGAGCTTTGGTAGTCTCACAATATATACGCTTCAAAACCGACAGGTAGAGAAGAAAAAATACGGTAGAGTCTGCGTAAAATATGAACTTGGGATAAAATATAAATGGCCGAAGGGAGAGCAGATCGTCATATTGATTTAGTCGAAGAACAAAAAATTTAAATAAAATAAAAATGTTCCCAACTATTTCGAACATATTTGTGTGGTGCAACATTATCTAACTATTTCTACATTTTTGGGAGCTATGCGATAAGCATGCCTTTAAAAGCACCAAAAGCACAAAAACAAATACCGCAATAAAATTTGTTGAAACACCCGTAATAACTAATCGGATCCAATCAACAGCCCGAATGTATAATTGATTCGTGAGAATCCATATCTGGAGGAGAATTCGATAAACGCCATTGTCTATCAGGAAGAATTTGATTAATATACGAAATTCTATATGTGACTCGCTCTCTGTTAGGCCGAAGTTGGCCGAACAATGTACGGTAAGGTTGTGCCTTGGGTCTGGTAGGCGAATTCCATAAAGCACCCTTCGGCTGTCGACACGTACGATCGTCTCGTCTAACACGCTTACGTATTATCCATAATATACGCATCCACGAGAAACTATCATGAACTTTCCTATACGGTATATGTTTCTTACGTTATATGCATTGAAGTACGAGGAGCAAATGCTATGTGAGAGTTACGCGGAAAATTCATACGCGTTCGCACGCCTCGTGCCTCTTGCATTTGCACGTTATACGCCATTCACCACTGTCTACGGGGGTGTTGACTGGTGCATAATAGACTCTTACATGGTAGATGCTCAACAAAGTTCTCACCAACGAGTGTGGGTGCGTCTGCGTTAGTGAACCAGTAAAGTACACGAGTCCTGAAAAGTCAGCGCATGTATGTGCGTATCGGCGCAAGCGCGGGTGTGTATTTGTGCTAATGTGTGCGTAGATTCAGAACAAGCGAATATAGTTTGGCACAAACCAACTCCCGAAGACAATGAGATTAATGTTTGTTCTAACTGCCATTCGCGTCTGTCTTCGTGAAGTTCATACGCACCAGCGAGTGCAACCAGCTGTTGAGGATCTTGGGTGTCAGATGAATTTGGCCTCTTGAGTGCAATACGTAATATCCTCGGAGCTTTACACCCATAAGGGCTAAAAGGACGCACTGTCCCGAGAGTCCTTAATACTTCGTAATCGTTAAAAGCCTTGGTTTCCGTAAGTTAAGCCCATTCTGGTCACGAAATCGTATTTGCTAATTCACGTGTAATAAAATCAACGGATCAACGTCAGGATCTCGTTAACTGTAGGAAAATGGGATAGGGTTGAGTTTATATTGTTAGAATACGAAATGCATCGTCGGTTTAACACAAATGATCGTGTAGAATCAACATCCGTCCAAGATTTCTTCAATAACAAACAGAACTCCGTTAAAACTAGTTTTAACCCTTCTTAACACGCGCTAGGCTTCCAAACGTCGTGACACGCGTCGCGGGAAATCGCCGCAAAGTTTTTGAGCCTCACAGTATTGCCATATCGTTTATTGCGCGTGTTCTGCGCGCTGTTGGTGCTCAGGTGCTCAGTAGGAGATATGGCAACATTGGAGGTAAATCTGTATGTGCGACTCTTCACGCGCTAGCAGTGAATCGTCGGATTTCTTGCATACAGTCATATTAAATATTATTTATAAAATATGAATTAGACATTAGCGTATAAATTTCTGTGCTATTGTGTTCTACTAATATTAATACGGGAATAGCTAAATCGTAACAAGTGAACCGTTAACCGTTTTTTGTTGTTTTGTTGATTAGTAAAAAAGCAAAAAATGCTGCGTTTCGTTGATAGCGCGCGTGTCGGAGGATTAATGGACAAAACTACAATCTATGTGTGCTAAAAATGAAATTGGAGATGATAAGATATCGGTTGGAAAATTGTAATCAATGTTATCCGTGACAAGGACGCGAACGGAATTCCGCTTTCGCTACTTCGTATATATAGGATCGCCCGTAGCGAGTGTATGCCGATGGAACTCGACTGGAATATCGTCCTGTATGCGCTCGGTTATACGCTGTAAAAATAAAGTTAGGAGACGAGTTTTCCTTCAACTTTTCCTAGTATCGCCGAATAATAACACCTGCGCTCGCGGGTCGTCTTACCGAGAGTTTATCCGCGATTTTTTTGGCCCATACGATTTTTTTTTCTTTTTTACGTAGAAGTTGTATCAGGGATTCCGTAGGTCGACATCGTTTTCGGTGTTACCATAGTGTGTATGACATTGGAAGAAACTTTTCCGTTAATCTCCGAAGCTGCAAAGCTCAGCTCGCGTCCCACCTGTACCAGTGCATCAAAAATCCGTCAATTATCCCTCTTATCGTTGCTAAACACGTTCTCTCGTCCGCCCTTCCTCATGTCTGTTTTTATTTTCTCTCCTCCCATTTTCGCCTCCTATATGGTAC
Source organism: Dusona sp. PSUC_FEM 10030013 (assembly GCA_018902295.1). NCBI lineage: Eukaryota > Metazoa > Arthropoda > Insecta > Hymenoptera > Ichneumonidae > Dusona > Dusona sp. PSUC_FEM 10030013. The sequence continues at coordinate 1,969 of JABSMR010106065.1, read as the reverse complement.
CCTCAACCACTTGCCACCCTTGAACTTTTTTCCCACTATAAACAGTCGAAATTGCATGTTTCAGGTAAATTTATACTAAATAATTCATCATTTTATATGCACACAAATTGTTTGGCACGAAATTTCGTTATTCCATTCGGATGTTCCAATACGTGTTCGAAAGTTTTTACCAACAGTGTGGCATAAATTTAAAACAAGTACAATTTTGATGCGTGTCTCGACTTTCAAGTGTACATTTAAAATTCGTTACTATTAATACTTTAATCTATTCGAAATTATTAGTGTATTTTCGTGTAGACATCTTTAATCAGAACGCAATACAATTTTTTTTTTTTTTTTTAAGTTTTTGTTTAGGGTCGCATCAACACTATCGTTTTAGCGACCACGGTTTTATGCTGTTAAAATTTTAGATTTTGTTGTACAAACTGCATCTTTTTAGGAATTCTATTGTTTTTTTGATAAACTTTTCTTGTGATTTTAAGCACACTTTTAGGTCGATCGACAGACCTATGTCTCGCGGAAGTGTTCTTAAGTGTGTACATTCTATAAGGATGTGTTCCACTGTATAAGGCATTGTAATGCAATACAATTGATTAAACGAATTAATTGAATTTATCTTTCGGTTACCGAAATATATTTTCTTAATATTCAATAGCGTTCTATTATGGATAAAGTTGGTTGCAACATAAACGAGCCAAGAAGTGGAAAGAAGATCGCGAATGAACGCGATCGAGGAAGAGAAAGATGGTAAGGAGGAGGAAAGGGGATGGTTGGCTGAAGACGAGGGGCTGTGAAAAGTTCGACGAAGATTAGAGTCCGGAAGTTATCGAGGCGTACATAAGTTGGTCGTTCGTAGGCGTTTCTCGATAAGAAGCTTCTCTCTCGGTGAGAACACTCGAAACCTGGAAAGAAGGACGAGTGGCCTGAGCCTTCCCTCACCTCTCGAAGCTTCTTTACAATTTTTTATGCGCCGTCTTCCCCCTACCTTCCCTCACACCTGAACAACTTTTTCGCACGATGAGAGGAATTTAAAGCTTGAGCACGTGAAAGAATAATGTGCCCCAGGGGAATTCCGCGCGATTTTTATGCAGATGATTTTGGGTGGTTGTCGTAATATCGACTACAGAATCAAAATTTATATAAAAAGAATAATGCTTACGTACGAGAAGAATGGAAAAGCTGCGATTGAAAATCGTGAGAAATATCATTTTCCTAATCGATAAACCATTTTTTCCGATCGCTTGCTATTTAAGCATAGGGATCGTTAAGAATTTATATAATTTGGAAATCAAGACGTTCAAGAGAAAAGTATGTAATTAATTGAAAGAAACGTGAACGAATGAGGAAATGACGAAATAATAGAAGAAACGAAGAATCCGGTCGATGAAAAATCAGCGGATCGCGGTAATAAACAAGTGAATACGGAAAATTAAAAAAGGCAATTATGAAAAACGAAGGATACGCTTAAAGAAAATGGTGCGAGGGGGCGAGAGGCTGAGAAGCCTTTGAACTTTTCCTTGCGTCTCACTGAATTCAAAAGGAAAAAGACGATAGAGAAATGAGAAAGAGGAAGAAAGGGACAATCTCTCGTAAAGACAATCTCGTGATAAACGGTGCACCGCACCGTTGCTCTCCTTGCCCCTTGTACAGACTCAGGGCTCGTCTTTAAACGTCCTTCTCATCCTTTCCACACTTTAACTTGATATCCTTTCGCTTTTTGCTCGATATCGTCTCATTACCTTTTGGAAATCGTGAAACCGGAAATCCTTTTGCCAAAGGAAACATAATCCATGCATACACTACTGTTCGAAAGTACCAAAACAATCTAGTGCCTCCTTGTTATTTAAAAAAAAAACATTTTTCATGTGAACTGAACTGACGTGAGAAGCTAGGGTATTCATCATTCATCAATAATTAATTTTATCTAGATAATTAAATTTTAGAAATTCAAAACCGGATCGATGTATAG
>JABSMR010105954.1:0-12219 GCA_018902295.1 Dusona sp. PSUC_FEM 10030013 | reverse complement strand
AAATTTATTTATTTATGTTAGCCCACGAAAATGGAACGATATTTTCTCATTGCCCATTGAAAGTAATTCATAAAGAAGAACGGTTTCGTTATGTACCAACGATGGAAGTTTCCAGATCGTCGTTTTTTTCTGAAGGCTAACAAAATTTATAATAATAAATTCTTTTTGTTTTTCTGAAAAATTGAAAAACATATTGATATGAGGCTGTTGTCTGGATATTTGATTTTCTTGAAAAATACAGTAAACAGACAAACAAATTTGACTTAAACTTAACGGTTCATAAATATTTTTCCATGAAATCGATATAAAGTTGTTTTGAAGAAAAATTTAGCCAAAAACCTCCAAAAAAACGTTAAACTTAAGCATAAAACCACCGATTTATAATTATTTCAGAGTGAAACCAAACGAGAAAGCGGCGGTTGGTTTAGCACGAGTGGGTACACGAGCAGCGCTAAATTTTTCATTCGCGTATTTGCGGCGTGCGTGGCGTTCGGGTGAGGACGTAGATTTTTGTCGTGAGATTTTAACAGAGTCATTGGAAACTTTGCAAGCATTACCGGAGGCGACATTGTTCGAGGAGAACAATGTGTCACAAGTTTGGTTGGACGTGGTTGATAAATCGGCAAAATTTCTGCGTCAAGTTGTAACGGGTGACGTGGTTAACGGGAGATCATGGTGTCCGGTACCGGTAGCGGATCAGCACACGGCTCTTTGCTTGCTTCTCGAGTTAGTGGCGCAGCGAGGGACCCTATCCAGCCTTTTGGATTCTGTACTTTTGCTCCTCCATCTGAGCGGAAAATCGAAAAATCAGGACAACCGAGTAATGGCGCCTGGAATATCGGCGCCTTTGGTGCCGCTTTTGCGCCGTTTGAACTCGATTACAGCGCCAAAGAGTCGGCGTACGGACGAGAACATATGTCCGGGACCTTGCGAGGTTCTTCTCAAGTATCTCGTTTTACCGGAAGACGATGGTATTGCGGTGGATCTTCGTAAGGCGGCGGTTGTGATAATGTGCAATTTGAGTCGTTTGGCAATGCCGTTTTTACCGCCATTGGAAAACGGCGAAAGTTTCACAAAGACCGAAACACAAACGTATCAAGAAGTCATTGCTTGGGGAGCTTTGAAATTCGGTCCGGGCTCGGCACCCTTTTATTGCGATACTATCGCGGAACTTGGAGTCAAACAGTTGTGCTGTACAGACGGAGCGCTTGTTATATTGACGCAAAATGGAAAAGTCTATATGATGCATTACGATTCCGAGAGTCAATATCCTCAGAGAGTTTTCGGCTTTTCCAACAAAAGCGTCAAGATGATCGCCTCGCATCCGGACGGCAAACATTATTTGGCTTTGACGCAAGAGGGTGTACCGTATTCTTGGGGTATGGGAGCTGGCGGTCGACTCGGTCACGGTGACAGCACGTCGTGCGACGAGCCTAAAATAATCGAAGAGCTAGCCGACGAGGATGTCATCTTTATCGCTTGCGGAAGTACCTATTCAGCGGCGATTACGAGCGCCGGTATTTTGTACACTTGGGGCCAAGGAAATTGGGGAAGACTCGGCCTCGGCAATTGTTGCGATATGCTCGTTCCAACTCCAGTAACTTGTCTCAACGGACAAACCATCGTCCATGTTGCGTGTGGCACGGGAGATTCTCAAACGCTCTGCTGCACGGAAACCGGTGTCGTGTATTCCTGGGGCGACGGTGATTACGGTAAATTAGGACGTGGCGGTTGCGAATCTTCTCAAACTCCAAAAATGATTCGGGACAAGCTTCTCGATGTTAAATTCGTCAAGGTATACTGCGGTGGACAATTTTCCGTGGCTCTGACCGCCGAAGGAAAAGTTTACACGTGGGGCAAAGGCAACTCTTATTGCCTCGGCCACGGCAACGAGAATCACGTGAGATTTCCTAAATTAGTCGAAGCTCTCAAGCACAAAAGAGTCAAGGACTTATCGGTCGGTGGTGTCATGGTACTCGCTCTTATGGATGATCATCAGGTCTACGGTTGGGGTAGAAACGATTATGGGCAAATCGATGCGGCACTCGAAAGTACGGTTATCGAACCTACGCTCTGTCCCACCCTTTCCAACAAAGGAATCGTTGGCTTAGTGTGCGGCTCTACTCAGAGTTTCGCTTGGTCGCTATCCACGAGAACCGTGGCAAGTAGAGTTGCCTTTGTCGTTGAAATATGCGAGGAAACGTTCAAGTTGCTCGATATGTTATTGGGCAAATCGTGCGAGGGTCTACCAGGCACAAGACCGCCAACACAGGATCGCGAATGTCTCGCAGTCTCAACGTTGAATCTCCTCAGACTTCAATTACACGCTATGATAACGCACAACGTGGATGGCAAAACAGTTGGTCTTGGTTCCACGCAACTGTTGAATTCTTTGAAACACCGCTGCGTCAGCCTCGCGAGTGGACCGGGCATTTTGGCAACTATACAAGAAGCTGCCCAAGCCGTTCTCCAGACCGGCTGGAGCATTCTCTTGCCAACTGCGAACGAAAGAGCAAAAACTTTGTCTGGATTTTTACCGAATTCGAACAGTCTCGAACAACCGAACACCAACAAAGGGCAACAATTCATGGCGGATCTTTTAGTCTCGAGTCTGATGGCGGATGGAGGCTTGGAACAAGCTCTCAAAGCCGCGATTAAAGCGGAAATCGTTGATGTTCCGGACGAGAAAGAAATTCCCTCCAATTCGAGAATAACGAGCGAGACTAAACAGGCGAAAGAATTGAATTCAGAAAAACAGCAAAACATGACGATCTCGCTGCTACAGCTTGTCAAACAATTGATACGCAATGGTTCCTGCATAACGCAATCTCGACTTCAATCCCTACAGCAACAATCCTCACGAAGCGAAGAACGCAAATTGGACAATTCGCCGAGCTTGAATTTGCTGCTTCGCTGTCAACGATTGCTTATTGCTCAGATGTATCGGTGCTCGAAAAGCACCGAGGATCCTCAGGACGCTGAGATCATCGGGGCGGAATCGTTGCTGAAAAAATATATCATTCAAATTTGCAATCACGTGACTGAGATATTGCCAATTGCGAGTGAGCTCGCCTCGACGAGTAGCAAAAATTTTGTGCTAGTTACAAAAATTCTTAAAGGGGATATAATTAATATTTTGCTTCCGGAGCTGGTGATTTGCATGATTTTGCTTCAGGTTGATAACGCGATGTTACTGAGCGGTATGAATTGGCTGGAAGTTTTAGGACCTGTTCTCGATGCTCTCGATCAATTTAATCGCCTCGCACCCTCCACGGACAAGGAGGATGCCGATGATCTGTCCTGGCCCGGTATAATCGCACCTCAGCAAAGCACCAAAATTGCTTTGAGCGAAGAACCGACTCTGATACGCTGGGCCGATTTGGAGAATCACAATCGCGACGGTGGTCTATGGATCGTTGTAAATGGAAATGTTTACGATGTGCAGGATGTTTGCCAAGAAGGAACTTGCACCCTCGAAATGTTTCATCGTTACGCGGGTCGCGAACCTGCAACGATAACTTCAATGCCGAACGTGACTCAACAATTGCCAGCCCAACTGACACGTTCCATGATGGATTCTTGCTTCGTCGGTTATTATTGTCAACCCGAACCCGACACCACTCAATTTACGATCGAAGTTATGGACGTTTGTTCCTCTCTTCTCGATATGGAAAGAGCTCTTGGTTTTCTTCTTGGTCTTCACGCGCACCGGATGCGTCAGAGTCTCGCCCTACTTCCCGCCGAGGAAGAAGCGAGTGTATGGCTAAACGCAAATTTTCTGAGGGGTGGTTTGCAAGTACTTCAACCGGCGAATCCCTACGAGGAGGAGAAGGGCGAAGCTCGAAGCAACAATTCTACACCGGCGAGCTCACCGACCGAGCCTGCGCTTCCAGCGCGTAGTAAAGACGAACAACAACGTAACTCGGACGATCGGGTCACTTCCTTCATTCACGCCCTTGCTGAAAATCACAAAACCGATACTAACGTTCATACTTTTCTCGCTATGATCGATAAATATAACAAATCGAATTTCTTACTCTCGCACGTTGATTTTTGCAGCGATCATCCGGTGGAAGAAATCGGTCGTCTTTTGATGGCGGTCACGATAAAACATCTTGCCCTCGGTTACCAAACGTTGCAAATAATCGAACAGGAACTGACTACTGGCAACGGTAAATTGTCGAAAGCTCTGATCGACATGGTACGAACTATACACCAGACAAAGTGGAATCTCATAAGAACGAGGCAACAACAAAATCGTAGTTACAAAGAAGTTTGCGCTCCTGCTCAGGAGAAATGCCGTTTTTTGCTCTACGAAGTAAGGCCATCAACGAGTTACGAGGTTAAGGCTTATCAAGAGCTCAAAATATTGCACACGCTCCCGAGATTTCGCCGCGCCGTTTATGCGGTTATGGCTGATATAAAGAGAAACAAGGAGTCACCGAGTAAAATGGAGGATATCGTTAATGCCTCGATACAAAACGCGAAATCTCGTGGAAAAACCGAGGACGGTTCTTTACCAACGACCAAAGATTCGACGCCAACCGGGGGAATTCCCGCGTCCCAAAAACTCGAGGATGTTCTCAGTACTACGAACGTCATAATGCAATTGCACGAGAGAGTAAAGACGAAAACTTTGATCATCGATCCACACGAGCTCATGACAAACTTGATTAATTTCGTTGTTGCCGAGGACGGTGGTGACGTAGAAACTCTTCGCAGAGCCATGTACTGCCAGATCCAACGAGTGAAACTTCGCGAGCGTGGCATTTTCATGATCAAAGAATTATTAAAAAAAGATTTTCTCATAACGTCCGTTAAATACTCGTTGCTCAACGGATGGTTGGGATTGACGCACGAGAATACGAATGATCTCGCATCGGGTATAACTCATCCACTGAGTAATATTCAAATGGTAACGCCTTACCAGAAAGTAAAGATTCAATTGGCCGAAGCGGAGATTGCCTCGTGGGCGATACGAGCTTTGAGAGCTTACGTTATACAAGCGGAACTACCGAGTAAGGCGAAGGCCAGTGGAAAGAGTAGTTTGAATCAGGGAACGTACACGTGGTTGAGAAAATTGCCCAGGGCAAGATTTCTCCTTACAATATTGGGAATGCTGACGAATCATCACCACGCGAATGAAATTGGACTGATCGTTAATTCGGGATTGCTATCGAGTATTTTGACCCTTTTGAGACAAATTGGGCCGTCGATGAAAGGAGAAAGTCCGAGGCAGAAAGACGCAACGGCTATTTACGAGGACGCTATACAGAAGAGCAAACCACCAGCGGTTCAATTGACCGGAATGGAACTCGCGGCGCTTATGAAAATTGGAACCAGAGTTGTGCGCGGAGTTGATTGGAAATGGGGCGATCAGGATGGTCCACCACCAGGGGAGGGACGCGTCATTGGTGAACTTGGTGAAGATGGTTGGATCAGGGTTCAGTGGGACAACGGTACGACAAATTCTTATCGTATGGGAAAGGAGGGTAAGTACGATTTGAAATTGGCTGAGCCACCGGCGCCTCAGGAAAGCGATTCCGACGAGGATTCCCCAATTGATACGAACAAAACGATCGTTGATCCGTCTCGTGAAATTCATCCGACAACCTACTTGAAAAAAGCCTCGACTTCTTTATTACGAATAATTTTATTGTCCTGCGGTTCGAACGCTGATAATATTCAACCATCGGCGATAACGATCATTGCCTCGGTTCTGCGTGGAATCATGTCAGCAGTGAACAAAACCGACACGAGTATGTCTACCCAATTGGCTCAGGAACATCACGAGACTTGGGCGACACTCGGATTTCTCAAATCAATCGCAACCTCTCAATCTCTATGTCGCGCCCTCAGCACACAAGCTTGGGTGGATTTTCTTCTGAGTTTAATCGCCGAATTGAACGATCCTAATTTGTGTAAACAAATAATGGCGGTGAGATTGCTCTCGGCCGTGCTGTCCTCCTGGACATCGGACAACCCGGATATGACACCTTTTCTTGAGAAAGCTTTCCAACTCCTCGGTCAAATAGCACTGATGTGCGATGCCGGAGGAAATTCGGAACTTCACTCCAACAAATGTAGAGTTTCTTTGACCGCGTCTCACAGCTCGACGTTAGCGGAGGAACTCATTACACTTATAAGATCATTGCACTTATTGCCCGGATGGAATTCGACGATAAATTCGTTTCTAACCGCCAAATTGTCCCTAGCTTCGGATTTACTGAGCGATGGCCCGCTCTTCCACATACAGATGAACGAAAATGGCGGAGAACACAGCCTCCTGATTCAACAAACAGCGATGGCTGCTCTCATAGTTATCGGGGGTTTGGACGATCGTCCTCGGATCGGAGGGTTGATAGAGATCGACGGTGAGATCGGTACCATTTGTAGATTTACTCCTCACTCAAAGTTAATCGTCCAAATGCACGAGGAAACGGGTGTACGCAAGAAAGTAGCGTTCACAGCAATTAAAACGATAAACGAAAAGTTTCATCTTGATCGAATGACAATGAGCGACAATTTGTTATCCGCCTGGGCTAATTTGTTACTTGGACATTGCAGGCTGGATCGTCGACCCGGTGGTATGCCTGTTATAGCCGGAGTCGTGAATTCTTCGGTTTTGCGCACGCAACAGGAACAGCTGGCAGCATTGAACGCTGGGAAAGCACTTTTGGGACATCAGAACAAGTTGCGGCAAGTCCTCAAGTGTCCAACGAGCTCCGAGGCTGACGAGGATCATTGCAATACACTGTTGCAAGAGATGTTGATGAGAGCTACAAAGCCACAACCGCTCAAGCCAATATTCAAGAGGAAAGAACTCGAGGAAGCGGCTTTGGCAGTTTCGCAATATCTCGCTTCGGAATTAAGGCACACACCGATTCATCGTGCGGGCGTTGCTTCGGAAGCGGCTACACCGACATCCGATTGTTCTCTCGTATCTCTCACGTCGAGTCAAAAGAGGCACTGCAAGAGCAGCACTAGTCGAAAAACCGCAACTAACTCGTCGGCCAGTCCGCTCGTGACTCAATTAACGGAAATGGGCTTTCGTCGAAAAATCGTTGAATTGGCGATTCGTAGCTTGAGCGTTGCCGAGAGTAACATCACGGCTGAGAATGTCGTTGCTTGGCTATTAGAAAAAGCAGATACGGGAGTGTACGGTACGGACACGGATATTCTTTCGAGTTCGGACAGTGTCTCGGAGTCGGATGATTCAAGCAGCGAGGATATTGACGACAGTCCTTCGACCCACGAAGCCAGTTCCGTAGCCCAACCGACTTACATGAAAAGATCAGATTTTTTGTTTCCCGATGAGTACGCCATTTACGTACGCGACAACGTAACCGCAGGTATGTTGGTGCGTTGCTGCAAAAGCTACGAGGAAGTAGAGTACGGTGATATAGGTCAAGTGGTGAGAATTGATTTGGAGGGACTTCACGATCTGAACGTCCAAGTTGCCTGGCAACATAAGGATGGAACTTATTGGGTAAGATTTATTCACATCGAATTACTGGGCCATCCACCTGCACTTCCGGGTCCACCGGCTCTCAAAGTCGGTGACAAAGTCCGGGTCAAATCGTCGGTTACTGTCCCCAAGTACAAATGGGGCTCGGTCAATCACACGAGCGTCGGTGTCGTTACGGGAATAATAAACAACGGTAAAGACGTTTCGGTCGATTTTCCTCAACAGAGCAGCTGGACGGGATGCGCAGCGGAAATGGAAAGAGTACCTTCTTGTCATCACGCAGTTTCCTGCAATTCTTGTCATCTCTCACCGATTTCCGGTCCCAGATTCAAATGCAAACCATGCGATAATTACAACTTGTGCGAGAATTGTTTTTACACGAAACGCTCGCACAGACACGGTTTCAATCGTATTGCTGAACCCGGCTCGGCTGCTGTTTACGCGGGAAAACCTGGCCGGTATCATCGACAAGATCTCACCGAATCATCCCTGATAAGCGATTGGTCCAAATGCATAAGAACACTGAGTGTATCTTCGAGGGAAACGTGGGCTACGAGGCTGGTCGATGGATCAGAAAACTATTGGCAGAGTTGTGGGTATCAGGGAAAACATTGGATTCGTTTGGAAATGTTACCTAATATTCTAGTGCATTCTCTCAAAATCGTTGTCAATCCCCTGGACAGTAGTTACATGCCTTCGCTCATAGGAGTTAGCGCTGGCGATTCTTTCACCAGCCTTCTCGAATTATCCACCATAACAGTGAGAAATACCGACGAAACAGTTACGTTGCTTCAAGATATCAAGGAATATTATCCGTGCATCGAGATCGCGATAAAGCAATGTAGGAACGGTGGTATCGACTGTAAAATGCACGCTTTGCAGATAATAGGAAGAAAAAAATTGTTTGAAAATCAATTGGCCACGTCAGTCTCGTTCCTCGCTTCGGATTGGGAAGTAGTACAGGAACAAATGGCGACACAGAGGGCCGGGGATGCTCATCAGAGCTCAGCGATTTACGTGTGGGGATTAAACGACAAGGACCAGTTGGGTGGCTTAAAAGGTTCCAAGATCAAGCTACCGGTTTACAGTGAAGTGCTGTCAAAGCTAAAACCTGTTCATATTGCTGGTGGCAGTAAGACTTTGTTCATTGTAACGCAGGAAGGAAAATTGTATGCTTGCGGTGAAGGTACGAACGGAAGATTGGGTCTTGGCGATAACAACAACGTTTACGAGCCAAAACCGATTCCGTTTCTCAGTCAATACGTAATTAAAAAAGTGGCTGTACATTCCGGTGGTACTCACGCTTTAGCATTGACACAAGACAGCAAAGTCTTCTCATGGGGCGAGGGTGAAGATGGAAAACTGGGTCATGGCAATTGTCTGTCTCTGGATAAGCCCCGTCTCATAGAAGCCTTGAAATCAAAAAGGATTCGCGACATTGCATGTGGCTCGGGACATTCCGCGGCGATTGCGAGTAACGGAGAACTTTACACCTGGGGATTAGGAGAATACGGTCGTTTGGGGCACGGTGATACAGTCACACAAATGAAACCGAAATTAGTGAAAGCTCTCGTCGGACAAAGAGTCGTTCAAGTAGCCTGCGGTAGTAAAGATGCTCAGACCTTGGCGCTCACCGAAGAAGGTTACGTGTACTCCTGGGGTGATGGTGATTTTGGCAAGTTGGGAAGAGGCGGAAGCGGCGGATGTTACACCCCGTTGCTCATAGATCGTCTTCTGGGTCTTGGAGTTGTTCAGGTCGAATGCGGAGCGCAATTTTCACTGTCTCTGACGAAATACGGTGAAGTTTGGACCTGGGGAAAGGGGGATTATTTCCGTTTGGGTCATGGGAACGATCAGCACGTGAGAAAACCCACCCTGGTCGAAGCGCTACGTGGCAAAAAAATCATTCACGTTGCTGTGGGTGCGCTTCACTGTTTGGCAGTTACAGACACTGGTCAGGTTTACGCCTGGGGAGATAACGATCACGGGCAACAGGGAAATGGGACGACGATCGTCAATCGCAAACCTTCGTTGGTCCATGGATTAGAAGACGCTAAAGTCAATCGCGTCGCTTGTGGCTCGAGCCACAGTGTCGCTTGGGTTCTCACGGATCATCAAACAGCGAGTAATCAAGAACCAGTCGCTTTCGCGACCGCTAAAGATCCTCTGGGTCAAGCTCTACTCGTAACGACTTCAGCACAGGAAAATAACGTTGCCAGCTCGACGAAAAACGTTAGGCCTTCGTTGTCGAATATTATTTTGTCACTGGAAAGTAACGTCGCGAAACAACAAGCGCTTCAGCACGTCCTCAACGCTCTACACATAATGCAAGCACGAAACGCCGTTGTTACCGCGCTCCGAAGTCACACGGACGTCATCACGAGCACCGAAAAAACCTGTCCCCCGGATACACCGTCCGAGGCGACCACGAGTGTTGTCAGCGTGGGTCATACCGTCTACCAAAACGTCGGAGAAATCGCACAAGGTGGTGGCGAAGCTCCAGCCAACGTCACCGAAGTTTCTAATCTCCAAACAAGTCCTCGAGCTACTCCGGCACCCGAGGATTATTCGAGTAACATTTTCCCATCAATGTCAAGCTCCGCGAGCTTGTCCTCGAGAGCTTCGAAAATGTCGACGAGCGCAATGAGCGTTATCGCCGCCACTCTTACCTCCAATGCTCAGGTAGTTGGTGAAGCCGGTCCCAGTGAACCAGGATTGGATGAATTTACCTCCAGCCTCAGCGAGGATGACGCTCGAATGCTCGTCGACCTATTAAAACTCGCGGTTGCCAACAGAGTCTGCAATTCAGCGAAAGAAATTATTTCCAGTGTACTTATAGCCCTGGGAAAAACAAAATCATCCATAAGGAATATGCTGCTCGAACTATGCGTTACGGAATTGGAGGATACCGCTGTTAATTCCAATTGTTTAAACAACGCGCCGCAACCGATTGTCCAGGAGAGTCCACATCCTTATATCGATGATACAACGTTGACGGGACACGTAAAAATTCCAGGTGCCGAGGCACTCAGGGTTGAATTCGATCGACAATGTTCAACGGAAAAAAAGCACGATCCTTTGACGATTATGGACGGGGCTGGACACGTAGTATCCATAAGATCAGGAATGGAATGGAGCGAGTGGGCCGTTGAAATAAGGATTCAAGGTGACGAATTGCGGTGGAGATTCTCTTCGGACGGTTCGGTTAACGGATGGGGATGGCGTTTTACGGTCCATCCGATATTGGCGATTTTGGCGCCTCACGAACTCGGCTCGGATCGTGCTGTTTTGTCACAACCGGCTATCGCGCTTGCCGAATGTCTTCTGGACAACAGTCTCATCAGTTCGGAACGAAGTATCGTCGGCAGACTTGCAACTGCTTTGGCACAATGTAGTCAATTGAGTATTCTTTCGGCACAGCAGAGAATGTGGGCTTTGAAAAAATTACAAATGGTCTACGTCAACGGTCCTGGCATTCGACCGGATGCTGCACCATTAACTTCCCTTTTGGGCTCTTTGCCTCAGGCTCTTCTACGACAATACGAGTACGAGGATCCCGCGGTTCGAGGCGGCAAACAATTGATGCACAGCGATTTCTTCAAAGTCCTCGTTGCTCTCGCCTGCGACCTTGAACTTGACACTATGCCATGTTGCATGGAAATTCACAAGTGGTCCTGGTTCCGGAGATATTGCCTCGCTGCACGTGTCGCCAAATCACTCGTCAGTCGCATACCATTGCCCAAAAATTTCTGCCTCGATGTCACCAAACGAATCAACGAAATGATCACCGAGGATGATGGCGGCACCAGGGATCACGAGAATCATGAACTTTTCAAGAAAGAACACGACGAACAATTGCTACTGTGGCTCAACAGAAGACCCGAGGATTGGACACTCTCGTGGGATGGTTCTGGAGCTATTTACGGATGGGGACATAATCATCGAGGCCAATTGGGTGGCCTTGAAGGCGCTAAAGTCAAATTGCCCTCACCTTGCGAAAGTCTCTCTGCTCTGCGACCCGTTCAACTTGCTGGTGGTGAACAAACACTTTTTGCCGTTACCGCTGATGGCAAAGTCTACTCAACCGGTAAGGTTGCACACATATTCACATTTTCCAGATTTAGAATTTTTATAATTCCCGATTCTTAATTTTTGGTCTATTCATTGAAACCTCTGTCGATATCATAATTTTCTTCCAAATTCATATCAAAATTTGTTTACACGTTGAATGACGTGTTTTGCGTAACTTCTCTTCGCCGTTTTAATTCCTAATTCTTATTGCGTATTCACTAATGACGATTGACTTTTTGTCCGATGTGACTTTTTTATTGAAATATAATATTTTCTGCTAAATGACTCTTAATAAAGTTTTTTGTGGATGTAAATTGCAGGATACGGAGCCGCAGGCAGACTCGGTATAGGAGGCACAGATTCGGTTCTCGTACCCACCCTTCTCGAATCTATACAGCACGTATTCATTAAAAAAATTGCAGTGAATTCTGGTGGGAAACATTGTCTTGCTCTCAGTTCCGAGGGACACGTTTATTCGTGGGGCGAAGGGGATGATGGAAAACTCGGTCACGGTAACAAATTGTCTTTCGATCGACCAAAACTCATTGAAGCTCTTCTCGGCACGGAAATCGTCGATATTGCGTGTGGTGGACATCACAGTGCAGCTATCAACAGTGCTGGATTGTTGTACACTTGGGGAAAAGGTGAGGAAAGCTATTTTATCGAAAAATTCATTTTAT
>JABSMR010105844.1:0-12222 GCA_018902295.1 Dusona sp. PSUC_FEM 10030013 | reverse complement strand
TTCTCTCTCTCTCTCTCTCTCTCTCTCTCTCGGTCTCCTTTTTCATCTCTTCCTGCGTCTCATCGAACCCAGCCGAGAGATGCTTGCTCACCCTCCACCGAAAGACACTCTATTCTACAAAACTTCCGAATCTAATAAAATCAATTTCATACCCATTTATCGCATTAGCGGATAAATCCCATGGAAACCCTTGAATTATCGTCTATTCACAACGACCTTCAAGGGTACAAATTTTTCTTTTCATTTTATTTTATTTTTTTTCCCCTCGTTTTGCAATACACTGAGGGGTCTCGTAAAAACGAGAATTGCGAACCGGATCAATATGGAGGATATTACGAAATAAGATCGTTATGCAAATCAACCGAAGAGCATCAGCGGCAGCGGCAGAAGTCTAACAGCGGTTTCTGAGGTTTTATTACGTCGCTCGAAGAGAGCGAGAAAGAGGGGATACCATCAGCAAGCACCACAACAATTCGCGGGGGGTGCGGTTAATGTCGAGCAGCCAACGAGCCAGGGGGTGCCTTTTCGGTGATTTAGCCGAGGAGGGTGAACGTTTGTTATTCAATTTGCAACCGTTACCCCTACTTCTCAGCCTCGGAAACAGCAGCATGTGAGTTAACGCTGCGGTACCAGCCACTGCTGCGTCCCCCTGCTGATTCTCTCCACCATACATCAACCAACCACGTTTCATTCTTCGGGGATGCTCTTCCTCCCTTGTAACATTAAAAAAAGACAAAAAAAAATAGAGCATCGCGTCGAGGTGACTGTCTCAAATTGTCACCATGTATTGCTACAGCAAAAAATCATGTTTTTCATGAAAATACATTAAAACTCTCCATTGAAACTTTTTCCTTAAAAAGAACTTGTTTTTCTTATTTTTTAACTATTTATATTTCGATTAATAAAAAAAATTCCGAGATGTTGGAGTTTCATGAAGTTTCCTCCACATGTTATAATTCTTCTACATAAATAATCATTATCGTAGAAAAAAATAAATCACTTTTTACAATGTTTACAAATAAGTGTTGTCCTGGGAATGTTATTTTGTATTTATTGTATTCAACCATAACTTTATAACGCTATGATAATTGTGTGGATTTCGTGAATGTTATAAAATAAACACAATTTATATGGAAAAACTGTTGTCAATTACTACGTGAAAAAAACGCCTTAACTTGTCCTTTCCTGCGACGTGAAAAATTTCGAGATCAACCATCGGTATTTCTCCACGAAATTCCACGAGTAGAACGATGATGATCCATGACAGGGTCGTGTCGAATAAACGTGAAAATGAGATACGAAACATATCGTGGGTGGCCGTTGTCAAAAGGAGCTGCTTCGCATCAGAAGTCCTTAAAATTTCGATGGAGAAAAACCGGTGAAAATAGGAAAGAAAGAAAATCTTTTTCGGGTCCTAACTTTCCTCATCGCGAGAACGTGTATGCGGTCTCATGACCCCATTGACAAGCCTCAAAACCTGAGACTTCTTTCCGTTTCTTCTCCGGAATCCTGGGACACACCTAATTCTCATTTTACCAAAGCAAAGCCGAAAGTTACAAGAGCCTTTTTGTTCTCTCCCTAACACTAATTTTTTATTAAAAAAAAGAAAAGAAAATAAAAATAAAAGAAAAAAACAGCATTCGGATTTCTCGCACGCAAACTGGCTCATCTGCGGCCACGAAAATGAAGTTAAAAAAGAGCAGTCAACCCCCATCATTACTGATTCATTCTAATGTTGCGAAGGGAGCGAGTGGATTAAAAAAGAGGTAAACTACTGTGGGAACAAATGAAAAGAGGAACATTGAGGAAAAGAGAAAAAAAAGGGAACATTCTGAACTTAGGGTTGCGCAGGGACGTAGAGGACGATGAGAAGTTTCGCATTCTCGGAACTTAGTTTCACCGGTACAAGGGCAGTAACGAGCTAACCGATTAGGTGAGTCGAGTGGCTCGATGAGAGATCATCATGTGCATTCTGTAGAGAAGATTTTCTTAATCTACTCTCCAAGCACATATTTACAGTGCACAGTTCCGAGCAGAAATCCCGCTCCATGTCGAGGTTGTTTTCTCCTGATGTGTTCTCTATTTATGGCGATAGGAAATAACGAAAGAAACTAACAAGACGGTGACCAGATGGCTCCGAAACTCTACGAAGCTCTCGCCTCATAACTACGTGCAACTATATATGCTTAAGTATGATATACGCACATGTGTATTGGTTAGTCAGGGATTCGGGTCTATGTGTAGCAAAAGAGCAACCTTTTTTTTGTACATCGACACGCGTTACACGTACTAAACTCGAGACGGCACGCGCGTCTCCTTACCAAACGCACCGCAACCACTCTCACCATCTTTTTTTCATCTTTCTTTTCTTTATGGCTTGAGGACCACAAACATGAGGGACGAAGCGGCTTTTCCTCAGACGGAAACCCTCGACACTACTGAACGAGAAGAACCTCTTCAAGAGATTAGGACCCTAGTGATCTCAGCATCGCAAACGTCACAGTGCATTCTCGAGTGGATCACCCTTGATCCCAAAAGTACTCTTAACCAGCAGGTTCAACGAATCCCAGAAGCTTTCTCCCACTTACCTTTCGTTTTCTTTTTTTCAGGATTTACCCAAAGTCAAATATTTTATGGATTTATCCACAAAACTTTCTAACATTTTCGAAATAAAATTAAAGCAAATGTTTGTTTTTAAGAATACAATAAAAGAATTTCTGTTAAATAAACGATTTATCTCTTAAATATCATCTTTTTTATTTATCCATTAGGAATATTTATTTCCATTCGTACAATGTGTTTATCATATCAACAAACATGGACAGTTAATTTCATTCTCATTGACCTCTGACAGAGAGCCCAATAATTCAAGTATTATACCAACGACGAAATCATAATTCTAGCTAAGAGTAGAAAATTAGGAAAGCCTAATGGTCAAACAACACCGTTCCTGTCTCCCATTTCGTTCAGTAGGGAATCTACGTCTCCCACTTTTTCTCCGACACAATAATAACGCTACACCGTTCAGTAAGCTCATGTACTATGAAGAAACGGAAATTGTTCACTCGATGTAACGCAAGTCCGATATCGTTATATCGAGAGCCAATTGGAGTTAATTGATCATCGTTAAAGGTCATCAAAGTATCTGGTTTGGGCTATTGTGCAGGGGGGTTGCAACATCCCTTTGCAGTTACGTCCCTCCAACGTCCTATTCTATAACACGCGATACACGAGAACGCTCTATAAATCTTGTTAGCGCAATCTCCTTTTAATCAGTGACCTCATTTTCGACATGAGCTTTTCTCTTAATTAAATAATCGATCAAATAGTCAATCAAATAATTAAATCGCTTCGAATTGAAAACTGCAGTAATGTAAGAATCAGTGTCCAGTAAATGTATTATGATCGTAACTTTGTGATGAAAAGGACTTGAAAAAAGTGGTACAAAGCTACTCGCGAACTCTCGTAAATATCGGAGCAATATTTCCGGCCTCTGGACACGTCAAAAATACTAATATTAGACACATTTTGGCACTCGTCAGAGCTGGGACACGTGGCATAAAGTGACACGTGGGGGTTAACCGTACGACGTGTTAACGTCCTCCGCATCACATGCGTGTAACTCTTCTTTGATTTCTTGCGCGGTTAAACTGACGTCGATTTATCGTCTTACGTCAAAAGTCACGTACAACATCAAACGTTCTGTACCCTCGTGTTAATTCATTTTTATCCCCAAGCAAGTTCTCGTAGGAGAGCTTGCGATGGAAATTGAGTGACGGAGGTAACAGTTTTCTTTTTTTTTCTGTAAGGAAAAAAAATCTCTTATACCCGTCGTCTTGTACACGCGTCGTCGCTATACTCAATCAGCGTGATTTTTTCACACGCTACTCTCATCTCATTATACGATTGTGTTTATTTGATCAGATAAGCTCGTATCTTAATAAAAGAATAATACATAACTTCTTAATTATAATTCAACTTCTCGTGTATATATTTATACAAAATATTAATGGAGATATGGACATGGGTTGATAAGAAAATTTAGATACGGCGATGGTGCATTATACGTGACGACGAAAGTGCTTAGTTCATCATTTTGCATCTTGTAACGTGACTCTCGATTGCAAATGAATATCCGAAAGAATAATGAAAAAAGTATATGCGTATATTGTCGATGTACA
The DNA here is from genome assembly GCA_018902295.1 of Dusona sp. PSUC_FEM 10030013. Classification (NCBI taxonomy): domain Eukaryota; kingdom Metazoa; phylum Arthropoda; class Insecta; order Hymenoptera; family Ichneumonidae; genus Dusona; species Dusona sp. PSUC_FEM 10030013. The sequence goes on along the minus strand of JABSMR010105844.1, from coordinate 8,041 downwards.
GAGAGTAATAAAGCGATGGTAACAACACGAGGCGATCCGTCATGCAACCGTGCTGTAGATGCAGAATTTCACCGCCTTCTTCGTCTTCTCTCTCTCTCTCTCTCTCTCTCTTTCTCTCGCTCTACAGTTTCCTTTCGATCGTCTTAGCATGTATTTTTTTCTCACCTGCAATACACCTCACACAGCGAGAGAGGGCGCGCGATCTCGTCGACAGGCAACGGCGCGGGATGACTGGCGAAAATCAATTCAATTCGTCGTATATCTAATTTGATAATCTTGGAGGTCGCCTAGTGGAAAGACACGAACTTCGTGCTGGGATTGCTTGATGTGATAAATGAGCTTGTGAGAGAAAAGAATAGAATGATAAAGAAAGCAAGAATAAAAGAGAAGGCAGGAGAATAAGCGGGAAAACGAGAGAGAAGGGAGAAGAAAAAAATGTAGTCAACCCACGACTTCCGGTATACGAAGTTTCATCATCGTCGTTTCACGAGGAGAATTTTTGTTCCTCGACGAAGGGGATGTCCTGGGGGCTCTACTTCACTTTATGAAATATTTTACTTCACCAAAAACGTCCTGCGTATCACACACGACATAACTGATTAATGATCTCGACATAAAAACCAAAATTATCAGCTCGACTCTCCTATTTGTTCGTAATCTCCATATTTCGGTTACCATATTAGACCCGCTAGGATACACGACAGAAAAGCAAGACGGTATATAAAGAATCGTTACAGCTTACGAATTGGCTCCTCGAGGCAAATAATTGCTGCAATTAATCACTGGACAACGAAGAGAGTGACACGATATAGAGGCCGATTTAATTTCACGCCACATATAGAACCATACACGAGCGGAATGTATGAGAATTAGTTGAAATTACTCGTCTCGTTGGTTAATACGTTCCTCGTGTTAATTGACAACTCTGTCTGCAACCGGAAGATCATCAATACCTTGTCCACTCACTGCGTTTACAAAACGATCCTCATTTTTTTTTCTCCACCACTATTTCGACATATTTTTTTTCTTTCTCTTTCAAATTTCCACGGCTCACTGGTGACCACAAGTTCGAAATTCTCTGAACTTCCGCGTGATTTAATTCCCGCGTATATTTATCTCGACACGTCTGCCGCGTGAGGAGATCTCCCCTAAAAAACGTCAACGGATGTGCCAAACGGGATATGACATTATGGGTTGTCACTGTTTTTTTTTGCGGAAGTCGAGAAGATCTCCTCCTTTACTCTGTGCAAAAGTTCACTAATTAATCGACCAACTAATTAATCCAATAATTAGTTGTTATAATCTACGAGTAAAATAATAATAGCGGTAAACTATTGCGCAGAAAGATTAACCAGATTTTTCGAAGTGATCCAACCTCCCGTCGATCCCGGTTAGTTAATTTGAAGAAGTCGAGAGAGAAATGCGTGGAATTGAATAAAAAAACGCTGGCTCGTCCACGGCCCAACTTCTTAACAGGCACATATATACACATACTTCGCTGTGCCTTTGCCAGCCTATATATATATATAGCTCTACATACGTACATTATATAGCTGAGAATATAGAGACGTCAGCCGTGAATCATACTAATTGCCGTCGTGATTAAACGTTCCGTTCTTAGAACTTTAACCCTCGTACTTTCTTTCTCCCTCCCTTCTCTCTTGCTCTCTTATTCTCGACCTCGCTTAAACGAGCTTATATAAAGTTCACGAGCCACCCCCGTTTCATTACTTCCCTCGCTGCAGTTCACTCGCTGCCCAAAAAATGTGCGGGACCTCGTCCGACTGAGAGAGTAAGGAAAAGAAAAATTAAGACTCTGCGAAGTCGCTTAAAAATTTACTAAGATACCGTAGCTATCGAACGTAGCACACAACAACTATATATATGTACTGGCCTTGCCGTCGCAGAGCTCCAGTTTTATTACAGGAATATAATTACTAGCCATACCAAAATGAACTGCACTTTCCGTAAAATCGTATTAACTGTAGATTGAAATACTGCATTTTTTTTCTCTTTCATGTGCGGTTTTTTCGTACTTTTCATTCTTTTCTTGTAACTCTTTCGAATAAAAGCGGAGAGAAGGAGATGTTTCTTCAGCATTCAAAATGGTGCCATTCTTTTGACAGTTGAGATATCGGGGCTAAGGCAAAAACCATTTCCTTCGTCCGTTGGTCAACTTTTTAAAGGATTTTTCAGAAAATCTGATTTCGTAACCCTCATCATCGTAATCATTAAAATAATATCGAAAAAGTGTCTCAAAACAAAACTATGTTTTTGGATCAAAATGCATTGTATTAAAGTTCTAAAAAAATATTGAAATTCAAAAAAGTTTCACCATTTTGAACTCTCCACAAAACTGGCCGTAGCACTTTTTAACTCCCGACTGCCCGCAGGGCAAAAAGACGGGAGTTATGCGTTTTTCTATTTTTAATTAACACTCGAAATGATGCTTATTCGATTCGATTTTTTTTTAAAATAGCGTTTGCACGGTGTTTCCATTTATCTTTATTCTTCAGGTTATTTTGACGAACTTTTAAATTTATCGTTCGATTTTCGCTGATTTTTCTATGCATTCCCTTTCGGCTTTTTTTGCCGATTTTTGGTCGTGTCTATCGAGTGAAACCAATTAACATATATTTTATTCATTTTTTCATCAGAAATCTAGAAAACTTAAAAAAACGAATTCCCAATCGAACAGTAAGGGAAAGTCTAAAAAAGAGGTTTCGTCACGAAAATTGTAATGTCAAACGAAAAGATTTACATTTTCGTGTTTCTGGACCGAAATACATTTGCCGAAAGAAAAAATGATGAAAATTAAAAATCAGCTCGAAATTCTTGCATTTCCCGACGTTATCCATTTTGCTTGATTCATTTATGCATGCGATGGCCAATTGTAAATAGCGTCTTGAACAGCCCATATAAATATATGAAAGCCTTGGGTTTTCGTAGCACGTGTCCGGCGTCAAATATCATAGAGGGTTTCTTGCACGCTCGAGCAAATTTAACGATCGTCGTTATTGAATATCTACACGGTGTGTTTGGCTGTACCCATGTTAAAGATTCCTACTTCGCACCCACACAGACAAGCAATGAGGTATTATAATACCGCCGAACGATTTCGAACGACGTGTACGTGGCTGTGTGAGTACATGACACACCGCGACGTGTCAAACTGTCAAACCTCGAGGACCTCGACTGAGATCCACACGAGATGACTTCGCAGAGATCGTACACCACACGCCCACACTCGAAGACTGATCGATCCTAATAGATGCATGCATAATGAACCCTTCGCGTCATAAACATGCGCGTATTAAATGCACTCCGATACCTGCGGCGTACGAGATCACAAAATGGCTTGTACTACGTCACTTAATACGAGAAAATTATCATAATACAATGAAAGTCATGTTCGATCGAATCTTCCGGCATATATTTACGATTGAAAAGTTTATTCGTAAGATTTAACGGTAAAAACCAAAGATAATCGAAGTGTTACATTTTTGGAGATTTTTTTCTACGAGAGGATCGGAAAATAAATATTTTTAGGTTTGCTTTTATTTGCAACTTAATTGGAATTATTATTAGCTAAACATATTGTGCCTTGAATGTTTTCAAACAATCAAAAAATAATTACGATTTAAATTACAAAAATACAAGATCCGCAATCATTTTATTGTCAATTTTATTGTTTTATTGTCATTTTATTGTTCATATTATTGTTATTAGACGAATCGATGTAATTTAAATGAAATTCATTCTACACGCGATGTATATTTTTTGTAAATGTGATCTGCCTCGAAGTATTCGTGGTTATCGAGAGTGGAAGTTGCATTGTGTCCTTTCCGCATGCTCGTTTTTTCATTGTTTTTCTCGTGTTCCTTTCGGTCGGAGTTTTTGTGCACGAAATTCGCGTATGGCCGATCGGTCGAGTAAGAATGAACGAATGAATGAATAAAACCGAGACAAGGAGAGAACGTTTTTATTTTTTGGTAATATATTGACGTGCCAGCGGCGGCGAGAGCCAAAAATGACGGTAGCAAAGAGAGAGAAAGAGGAGAAACCTTATTCCTGAACGTCGCACAAACACACGAACAAAACAGGGCACATTGAGAGTTGGCCACATGCGAGACATCTGGCATTTTTACGTGAAAGAGAGCGAGAGAGCCAAAGACGAATTTCTGCAACGGTACACGCCCCCCTGTCACGTATTCCGGGGTCGATTCGAACCGAGCCCTTCATATTGCTTCGCGGTAAACGCAGATACAGCTAAGGCGACTTACGTGTACCCCGGGGAATTTATTGTCATGCGCATTGTCCGGACACAAGCAATTATATTCTCATTGTCCCTCAATCTAGACGTTAATTAAGAATCAATGCGGTCACTCGCGCGAAAATACTGAACGCTAAAGAGAAACGCGAATTTCGCGCGAATCGGAAGAAACAATAAAACTATGCTCTACCCGTCTCGACGCCTTTTGTAATGAAATAATTATAATAACGCGTTTAGTCGAGCTTCATTTTCATCCCATTTTATGCAAAAACTAACGCGATGTTAAATTACATTGGGAAACGCGGAAAGTAAAAATCACGAATGAGAACGTTTTTAATTAGCTTTTAACTGTTATGAATCATCGTTTTTGAGTCCACACTTTTTTATTTCACTTTTATTGCAAAAATCAAGTGTTCGAGATATTTTCCCTTTTCTATAAATCGAAATCAACTAAAAAAATGGAGCGTTTCCGATAATAAACAGAACAAATACCTACTATTGTGCAAGGGCAAGAAATTTGTGTCATTGAACATTCGTTAATTGGATGTTTGCCCACACCTATTAAGAAGAGACATAGGGATTAATCGGTTAGCTCAACTCGTGGAAATTTCGACGATCGATTGTATGCGAGTAAAATCATTCATAGCATGCACGAAGCGTAAGTAATAGGAGTAAAAACACGGCACGATGCCGCAAGGTGCGGCCAATACTGAGCGATCAACTTCGCAGTCTCCTCTATTGTAGAGCAATTAAAAAGCATTTTAAGCATTGTGATTCGCCACCTGCCGGCTTTGTTTTGCGAGGCTGAGCCACGCGCATTTACCGATTCGTTGGACACGTCAGTCCGATCACATCGAGAAACGAATAGGGTTCACGTTTCATAGAGCAAAACTGACAGAAATAGTGCGAATACCTCGCGCCCAAATTCTCGCTTAATTTTCATCGAAACTTTGGTGAAATCGCTTATGGGAGTGGCAAAAAAAACCGTGAGCTTTGATCCAAAGCAATTCTGGAAGAAATCTAGGCCACATGAGACGCCGCGAAGTGTGAAAACCCGACGGTGGGTCCATTGGAAAAAGGTGTTGGATTGATCCGAAATCATGCAGAGCTTCACGCCTGAGGCGTGAAATTTCACGTCTTCGCGGACTCATGTCGAGACTCTCATCCAATCTTTCTTGTTTCGATGCTCTTTCAATTTTACTCCACGTATAAATAACCACACGTGGTTCGTGAACGTCGAGATAAAATGATTTTGACAGAGGAAGTGTGCAGGGTGCAAATTACGCTTAGGACAATCGGACAATCCCACAGTGGGAAAAAATTAAAGATAGAGAGAGAGAGAGATGAGAAAGAAGGGTGAACAAACCGATCACAACTCTTCGCACAATCCTTTACCTGCGCAGCAGCTTCTCATCTCACTTTTCTCACAGCAGAGAGCGAAAGAGCGGAGATGAAAAGTAATATCGCACAGCCTGGAACAAACGAGATTCGTCTGATTGAAGAACCTTAGGATCTTCCGCTGCAATGAAGAAGAGTTTTGATGAGATGAAATATGATGTATACACAGCCTCCCAGATATATGTGTACTGAGCATAGTGAAGCAACGTATACTACACACGTTTCTTCCCTTCAGTCCTTCTATCTTAATCTCGTAAGGCTACTGATGAGCAGCAATAATCCAAGCTCCCGGTAATCGAATCGCCGTCATTCGCCTAAGTAGGCCCCCCACATCCTTGCTGTCTTGCTTATATATACATCAGTCTCTGTCCTTCCGACCAAGAAGATACTCGAGATGCCCTCTTGAGCCTCCAGGTGGTCTCTCTCACGGCGAGGTCACGACCCTTAAGGCATCTCGTCGATTGCTCGCAAGATCCTCAAAGATATACCATTCTCAAGTGGCAAATCTCGAATTTAATCTCAAGATGAAATGATATTTTCTCAACGACCTTTATTAGGCAATTTCACAAAAGTCCGGTGATTCAATTTGACTTGAAGATTAAATTCTCTTCCAAGGTGTCACATTCTCGACCGAAAGCTCGATTTCAATTCGTTAAATTGAAGATCAGAGTTAACTAACACCTCAAACGTCCAACATAACTCAGTAGAAAAAAAAACACTGAAGAAAAGGTTAAAAAATTTGTTTGAATTATTGCAAAACTGGTACGTAAGAAATCAGTGCAAAAGAAACGATGTCGAAGCATGAAAGCATTAAAAATAACAGTCATATTCGGAAGGTTGTCGCGAAAGTTAATCCTCGGGAGCCACGACTTACGAACAATATAGGAAAGGGAGGAGGAGGTAGAAAAAAAATCGATGTACACAGTGAGTACTTGTATTTCGTGGCAAACACGGTACAGGCACGAATTCAGCGAATGACTATTTCATACATAGCGAAGGAAAAAAAGAGCTTGGAGCTTTTTCTTCATCGTTATATAGCTATAGATGTGTGAAGCTAATATAGAAGTCGCACGAACCATCCCCCTTTCGCTGAGTCGAAATAAAAAAAAAAAAAAGAAGGAAAAAACAGCAGCCAAATGTCCCAAGTTTCCAAGTAAAGCGTATCGTTCCATGTTCGGAAGGAAATCAGCAAATTGAATGTAGTGCACTTACGGTGGGTTCTGTAATGTCAGTAATTCGATGCTTATACATTCGTTTATGCATATACATAGATGCACCTACGTGTACCTGAAATCTATACACGAACTTCCACTTCCACCATACCACTTTTTCACTGAATGTGCGTTCATGGAAGATAAAATAAAAACAAGAGGGCGAGAGAGAGAGTGAACCAAAAAAAGAAAAAAAGAAAGGGTTTCAATTTGCCGCTCCCTCGGTACCTATCCCGTAGTTTCACTACTGTATCGTTAGTATATACCACGCGGTACGGACTATCTGTATATCATACACGGAGGGATGTCCCACAACCTCACGATTACGGATGTCTATATCGATGCATCCGCGCCCCCTCAATAATCCTCTGTACCCACCCTGGCAAACGTTTCGAACTCATTATTGACTCAAGCCAAAGTATAGACTGGAATGCATTTACAAAAATAAAGAATACACTCAATTTCCCTTCTTTTTATTGTTGTTGTTGTTGTTCGACCCATCATTTTCTTGATTATTTTCCCAAAGCACGACAAACAAACGTTTTATATCCAAGTTTTGAAAGTGACGCATTAAAATCCACCATTATTGGGCAATTTGAAAAACAACGCTTTTCTTTTCCTTTATCCGGCATTATACGCATCCAGATTCGATTTACTTTTTTTTTTAGTGCAAAAAGAAGAAGGGGACGACGAGTTGAATATAATTCTCGGGGGTGTGCTACCAGTCACGCGCACGCCCACATTTTGCCATTAAATAAAGTCGAATAGGTCCCCAATGACTCCAGACATATATTTGCCAATGTGTGTGTATTTCGTGCTTGGGATTCTAGAGCTAAATACCTTTTCCAATCGTGTGTATGTAGGTCTAACTCAAAGCTCGAGACACCATAACCAATGCCATGATTTTTCCCAGCAAGTTCCCGCGTCTTTGTCTGTTTCTATGTATGTATTTTTGTGCTTCGTTGTACGTATTTATCGAAAGAGAGAGGAAAGCACCGAAGCAAATTGTCGAGAAATATCTGCCCAGAACAGAGAGGCTGTTGGGCGTTTCGTCGCACAGACTCCCACGGCGACACGTTTATTCATCGAATGTGCACAAACGAATCTGTACACGCGACACTATTTCACCCTCACATTTCGCTACGATATATAAATATAT